>PVIA01016613.1:0-18281 GCA_004024845.1 Tonatia bakeri | reverse complement strand
GGGACTCCCACGCACAGACGTGCAGTCGGTGGGTGGATGCAGGGGTTTGGAGCGCCATAGTCACATGGGCAGTGCAGGATAACAATGTTCGAATGTTTGCATGCATTCCTACAACCTGTATTTGACCCTCACAACCACATTATGGATTAGGAAAGTATATATTGTTATTTCCGTCTTACAGGTAAGAAAACTAAAGATCAAAAGACTTGCTAATTATCATCCAGCTAATTAATGTGGAACTGAAACAAAATCCCACATTCGACTTCTAATGCATGTTCCTTCCAGTTTCTCCAGGCTCTTGACCTTGACTGTTGAAAGAAAACTTAGAGCACTGAGTCTCCTCCTGAATTGGTTCTCAGGAGGTCAAGGTTCTCAGGGCATCAAGTCAGGAAAGGGCCTTGTCCATTTCGGTGGCAATGAACTTGCGGGGGAAGAGAGGTTCTGGGCATCTCTCCACCAACTCCTGATAACTTCATTACAGAAGGTCCAAACGGGAGTTTGTCTCATCAGCCTTTTTCTGCCCGAGGCCTTCACTATTCTTCCCTTTCGGCTGTCCTTGCAAAGGCAGGTTTATCGCTGAACCTCAGGAAGGGCTGGCAGTGTTCTAACACAATGAAACACTGTCCACAGTTAGTCTAATTTTAACAAGAGTTCATCTTACTGAAATGAATTTGACACATCCTTACTAAAAAGCTTTCTACACACTTAACTGTTGAGGGTAAAAGGAAAGACAAGGAGCCTGTGAAACCATCGGCACTGTCAAAGACACCTGTGACCCTCAGAGAAAGACAAAACTTACACGTGAAACAATCACCATAAACCCCCAAAGTTATTCTATCTAGCTAACTGGAAAAAATTCAACATGTATTTTGATTTCTACCTGCTCCTAAATCTCATTAAAGTGGGAGCAGAAACAAACAAAAAAGGAACAGGAGAAAGAAAAGAGTGAACATAAAATGTCAACCCTTTTTGGAAGATGAACAGTGAGGTTAGCAGAGCTGAGAGAGAGACCCCCTGTGGCCAGAGAGGGGGATGCCCACCCACAAGTGCCTGGGAAGGCTCAGGGCCAGAGGCGCCAGGTGACAGAGGACCCCAGGGAGGAGGAGGGACGGAAAACAGGGACTTGATACAAATTCTGTACAAGAAGGTGTTAGACCCCAGGTCTCCGGTCATATCTACGGAGGCCGGTAGGCTACCCCTCCTGTACCCAGGGTGGAGAAGGCGGGTTACTCTGTGAAGAAACTGACCCGGACTAGGGGACACTAAGACCAGCCGGATGCTGGGGGAGCCACTGCACTAAAAACAAAGCCCTAAAAGGAAGTCGACACCCTGAAGGAAAGATCCCAGCCTTGCGTGTCTACTCGGTTCCCAGAATGCTGGTGGCCCCTCCTCCACCCCAAACAGGAGGTTGGAAGATTCTTTCCTGGAAAAAACGAACACCAACACAGAAAAGCTCACCAGATGCTGGCTTCTGGGGATTCCCTAAGAAAGCAGGTGGGCTGCTGCCCAATCACCTTATAGTGTATAAAACCCATCCAGGACAAGTTCCTCCCACCTCTGCATACACCATCTAACTGGCTTTTTAGTGTCTCGCTCATAAATGAAAATGATGGCAAAGGACCGCCATTAAATATAAAAAGAGCACCAAACAAATAGAATAAAGGGACTCAAAAAACCAGAAATGAGGAACCAAATAAAACCTCAACAATAAAAACCTATTATCACACAAGAACCAGATTAGAAAAAACTGGGTCAGTGCCAAGTTCCTGAAAATTTAAAATGACAGTAGAAAAAAATATATAAATAAAAAGCTACAAGATAAAGTTGAGTAAATCTCTCAGAAGGTAAAAGCAGAGATGGGAAATACATGAGAAAAGATTTTAAAAATTGGAAGACCAAGAGTCCCAGATAAAGAGAGAGAGAGGAGGAAATCATCAAAGAAATAACTTCAGAAATTTTTCTAGAACCGAGGGATTCTAGGAAGGGAAGCTGTGTTACGAACTTCCAGTTGAAGGAGTCCATACTATGCTCAGAGCAACTTTTTTAAGAGGCCCACCCCCGGGGCACACGGCGACATGTCAGAATACATCTCAGAACCCATGAGGCGGAGAACACAGCTTCCAGGGAGAAGACAGTGCACACACAAAGGGCTGAGTGGCATCACAATTTCAGTGGCGTCTCTAGGGCCACAGACAAGGGAGCAATGCTTTCAAAATTCTGAGGTGACACATTTCCAGTCTAGAAGACAAATCATCAGAACAGTATGAAGGGAGGATGAAGATATTCTTAGACGGGTAGGGTCTCAGATTTAACTCCCTCACACCCTTTTTACCAGGAAGCACCTGGAGGATATACTCTATCAAATAAATGGACAAACCAAGAAAGAGGAGGACAGGCTTCCAGGAAACAGGGCGAAACGGGCACAGGGAGCCCGCCACTGAGCGGTCTCGAGAAGGGTGCGGACGACGCCCACCGCCGAGAACGCAGGGCCGGGTCTGCCGGAGAAAACGGAGCTCGCGAGACCCACTCACGTGTCCACCTGGGTGTGGAAAAGGGTATTCAGGGATTTAAAAATCATGGCTGTGGTTCCGGAATTAATAGTGAACCAGACACAGAAAACGCGGAAAGCCAACGAGAGAGGCATTGATGGGCTGCGAGAGGAAAAGGACAGGCCCGCGGTGCAGTCGGACCTCATTCTTGAACGTCCTGCCTCTCGACGATTCCGTCCTCAACCAAGTTGTCACGGAAAAACTGTCTTGGTGGTCTGACAAACCTTGGGGGCTCGGGTCTTGACCCGACAACCCTTTCATGCATGATGAGTCACCCGTCTCCTAGGTGACAAAGGAGATTCAGTTTCTGAACAAAGTGCTTCCTGAACAGTTTTCCAGAACAAATTAAGTTCGAGAACTGAGGCCCCACTGCATACTAATCGGTCCAGCAGGTGAGTCACACTAACAGCCACAGAAACAGAAACAGAAATCTTCAATACTGGTCTAACTAAACATTTTTAACGATACATCTGAAGGACAAAGGGGGAGGCAGTGGACCGAGAAAGCGCAAGAGTGCGAACCCTTCCTCTTCCATTGGAGCCTGACAGAGGATGTCTAAAACCTAAAAATCGAGAAACAGCAGCATGAGCACGACATCCAGAGAGATGGAGGAAACGCTGAGAGCTCAGACCGGGAAATGGCTGTTTTCCCAAAAGCAGCCCAGGTGTGCGCAGACGGCCTCCCAGTGACAATGACGCAGAAAGGGTTCTGACACTGCAGGTCAGGCTGGACGAACCCTCATCACCTCATGACAGGTAGGAGCCTGGCAACCTTGGCGTCCTGTGGGCTATCTGTGTGGCAAGCATGTGATGAAAGGCAGTGACTTTGAAGGGTCTGTTCCTCACAGGAGAGAAACACAGTGGAACAGCCCGTTCTAACTCGCAGGAGGCACCATTCACACAATGAACTCGGCACGGTGGCCTCCCGGTCCCTATGGCTCACAGGCATTCCCCCTCTCCTGCCAAGGACAACTGTCTTCAGAACAGACACACCAGTTATCGGTGCTGCTCTCTGCAGCACTGTACCCTGGGTCCTCCCATTTCTAGGCAGTATTTGCGTGGACACACACACAAACACTCACACAACACATGAATCGGCAAGTTCCCTGAGAGTGGGGACTGTGCCAAACCTCGCACACTGGCCCTGAGAACTGGCATTTTCAGTCATTGCTGTGGGGGCAAGCCCAGCACAGCCTCCCCATCATCACCTCCAACAGGGAGGGGGACGTGAAGGGCGGCATGGGCAGTGCAGAGTGAAACCGTCACTCCCGGACTGGGCACGAGGACCCTCGCAGTGTACCACCGTGCCCTGAGTGTGCGTCAGGAGGGCTCTGCTGCCACCTCGACATATTCATGAGGGTTCACAGTAACTCGGGTTTGCACGAGCCACACTTCTCCCCAGGCTGGCATTATTGCTTCGGGGTCCATACCTTTTATTTGTTTCAGTTTGCCTTAGCATGGCTTCTTCACACACCAGCCTTCACTGTTCCTGTTCCACACTGCAAAGAAGGCACAGAACTGCTGAGCTGCATAAGAGTGGTCTCTGGGGTTCAAAACTCTGATTCTGAGTAGTGACTCATTCATTCACCGTATTCACTCACTGAGCAAAACAGCTGCACGGCTGCGTGCTCTGTGACGGCAGGGCTGTGCCTGTCCCGTGCCCACTCCCCAGGTGGCGAGCACACCGTGCCTGGCACAGAGTGACTGCTCACGTGTCTGCAGAGAGGGAAGAAGCGGCAACGCCACAGTGCTGTTCTAGGTACCGTACAACAAATAAGACCAAGCCCTGCCCTCAAGAACCTCAGAGACAGAAACAAAATTATAAAGCAATGTGAGGCGTGTTAGGAAAAACTGGGCAAACGCTGAGGTCGCACAGAAAAAAGGCTTGGGTGAATGGCACTCTGCTGGCAAGAGAAAAGGGAAGAAAGGGCTTTGCAACACACCAGGGGAAGGGTGTGTGATCACACCGCAGCCACGGCGATCTTTCGCAAACAGACTCTACGCAGTTTTCTGCATTCCTTACACACTGTGCAGGTGACCACGCTCCCTCTTCGACTGCTCTTCAGGACTGAGGAAGTCCTCCTCCTCAGGGAACTCTTTCCTTTCTTCTCAGGCCAGGCAGGCTCTCCCCAAGCTACCGGTAGAGCTCCTCGGACTCTGCCATCATTACCGCCATCTCAGTTTAGAGTTCTACGTTTGTCATTATTTGATTGTCTTTCACGCAACTTAGAGGCAGATCCGAATATGTTACCACTGGGCCCTCGCTGCCAAGAACGATGCCCCTGGCACACGCTGACAGCTCCGCAGGCAAGAGAAATCCACGCCTAGAAAAGTATGGTAACATCAGTTTTTTAGATTTAAAAAACTGTAAGAACTTAAATAACCTCTGTCAAGTTATTTTTGAGGAACAAACACTGCACAAATTTTATTAAATATATGTGCAGACTCATACTCCTCGAAGATAACATGTTACATAGAAAGAAAAAGCAGTGTTTCCTCTACGGCAGGGTGAACGTGCGTGTGTCTGTCCATCTGAAGAAGAGCTTCTAAGAATGACTTGCTCCCTGGTTTGTCGAAGTCCAGGGGCCTAACTGGGCTGAGGCAGGAAGGCAGAGGCCCTAACCGGCCCTGTTTGGGTTTCCTCCTCAGGGAAACAGCAGATCCGGGCTCGTATCTGCTGTCCCAGCATAAGTAAGACAGTGCCCCCGCCTGGACAATGAATTCCATGGCCACTTCACTCCATCCAGACTTTGAGACCCCTTTCTTGGAATTCTGAGTTAGCCTTAAAGGTCTGGACATAACCGTTAACATTAAATGTTCACTATGAACCAAGTACACTTAAGTGGATTAAATAACACACTATTTACTTCTCCACAGGACTGGGGCAGCACAGGGACTTCCGCCCAGGCCTAAGGAGTGCCAGATGGCCAGAAGGAACACCAGATAAACCGACCACAAGAATGCAACTACCCATGCACACCCTACAAAGAACGCAAGAAAGTATTTATTATCTCCCTTCTAACGGCTTACATCCTTGCAGATGGTGAAACCACCATTCCACATGGGCGGCTGCTCGAGGTACACCTTCCCAGGGTGGGAGGTAGTGAGTAGTCACCACACTGGCCCTCGTAGGGAAGGTGCAGAGACAGTTGCTAAGCAGCCAACAGAAGGCAGAAGGCCGCAGCAGTCTGACCCTGACATGGAAAATTTCACTCCCTGAACCTTCACAGTCCCACCTTTGTCCACAAGCTCACCATGTCCCCAGCTTACAAAAGCAACCCAACCAGGTTTCTCAGAAAGTCAGTTCAGAGGACCTTCCTTTCCCCCATGCTGCCTCCCCTGTGCTCGAGCATAAGCTTAATAAAACGTGTCTGGAAATTTCTCTGGCGGTTCCTCTGGATTTCTAACCTGGGGAACCCAAGGGCCCTAAACACTGGTAACAGAACCCAGGGTCACAGAGCTGGAATGGGTGACAACCGGGTTGAACTCCAAAACCCTAAGCAGGTGCTATACAATTTCCTGAAGACAGCTCCGTACTGTTTCCTCATTCCTGGGATGATGGATTCCCCACAGCTCACGTTCTTCCCTTTCCGCCCCGGTTCACATGCCCCCACTCCTCATTTGTTCTGTGCTGCTCTCTCTCTTGCTCTCTGGAATCGCGAGAAACCAACAGAGCACAGACAGAGAGGCACAACGTTCTACGCAGGAACCACGTCCCAAAAGGAAATGAACAGAGGCAGTTACGTGAAAAACTCCCATTAACATTTCCAGAAATCCAATTAGTCAACAAACTGTTTTTATTTTTTTTTAAGATTTTATTTATTTATTTTTAGAGAGTGGGGAAGGGAGAGAGAAAGAGAGGGAGAGAAGCATCAGTGTGTGGTTACTTCCCACATGCCCCCTGCCAGAGACCTGGCCCGCAACCCAGGCAGGTGCCCCAGACCAGGAATCGAACAGGCGACCCTTTGATTCGCAGGCCGGAGCTCAACCACTGAGCCACGCCAGCCAGGGCTCTGACAAACTTTTTCACTTAAGGTAATTAGTGAAAGCATAAACATTATAATAAGAGATACATGTTGACTGAATTCATTTAATCTTAAAATGATTATTTTGCTGTCTGAGGAAATTAAAATGACAAAAACTGTAATACTAAAATTAATACACACCCAAGGGATGAACACCTGAAATGAAATTTATGATCAGATTCTAGGTCTGAAAGTACCACATATATTTCCTAAGTGTCTCAAGAGCCACAGATAAAAACTATTCTGAACGTGGCGGGCATGTAAGCTGAATGTCAAAGATCCAACTGTTCTTCACACATGCAACTGACCCGCACCAGTGAGTCCTGGACTCGACACGTATTAGTTACAAAGTGTCTAGTGACTCATCTAGGCTTTGTGTAGAATGCAGACGTCACTGGCCCTATTCCTACACTGAGAAGGTTGTTTTATGAAATAAATGGCATAATGTGTGTGAAAAGAACTGTAAACAAATCTAAGCTATAAGGGTTTGGCCTCAATGTCTGAAGTACAGCAGGCACTCTAAAGAAGGAGACCAGCGATCATGTGCTGACATGAAAAAACACGTAAGACACATGAAGTGGAGCGTGCACCTGCATCTCAGTCTGCAGGGCACGATCTCATTTCTGTAAGAACGGTGTATTTTTCTAGGCCTGTACTAACGCATGGAAGGCTGTGTGCCAAACTGTTCAGACTGACTGGTTCTGGGGGTGAGACAGGTCTTACTTTTGTAATCTCTCTCCCCCTCTCCCTCTCCCTCTCTCTCTCCCTCCCCCTCCCCTCTCTCTCTCTCTCTCTCACACACACACACACACACACACACACACAGACACACACACACGGGCAAAGACTCTCCTTGACCAAATTTAAATTTAGTCAGGCTCCTCCGAGCACTCGACAACCAGGCCTTGACTTCGGAGCCCATCCTTTCTTTGGCCTGCTCAGCCCAGTTTCTGCAAGAACCCTGCTAAGTTGAACAGCAGTGTCCCCACCCTGAGTATCTGACTGAGTTCCCTTACCCGACCTTTGCTGTCTCGGCCTTCGACCAGCCGTTAGTAAAAATCCTGTTAGGTGAGTTTAGCATTGAACCCCTTTACCCTTGAAGTCTCTCTCTTCTTAGTGACTGTTCCCTGCACTGACCCCTCACCCGGCTCCCTGGCCGCAAACCTGCCCGAGTCCTTCCTGTATTCCAAGCTGAGCCGAGCGCCCCCCTACTGCAACACTCTGCCCGCACTGGTCTTAAAGGGAGTCTCCCGCACTGCTACTGAGCGTCACAACGGTTTCTTCCTCGCCAGTGCGCACACCCACGTTTGCCTTTCAAGTGAAGCCAGATCTATTCCAGAGAGACAGGCTTCCGGTTATGAGATTCTTACGAGTACTTTTAAAGAGTTCTAAAGAAAATTTATTTCTGGGTCTGGCTTCCTTAAAAAAAAAAATCCTGTTGTCTTTGATTTTTCCAGCCTGTAGAGGATTAAAATCAATTACTACCATTTGCTTCTGAATGGAGCTCTTCAATTACAAAGGCTAAAAAAAAAACCAAGCTTGCCCATATGACTACAGTGCCAGTGCCCCAGAGGGGGGGACCAAATGGGTCAGTGATTTGAAAAGCAAGTGGATTTCAGAGGCAGTGTAGGAACTGTCGTAATGGTTTTGTGCCACCGGTCAGAACGACAGTGAGGCTGGGGGGCAAACGAGCCAAAAGGAGGTCTAACTTGCAGACATTCCGTAAAACAGTTCCCAGATTTGCCCCTTCTTCTCCATTTCCAAAGGCACGGCCTTACTCCTGAAATAACCTCCAAAATGACCTTGACTTTCTCCACTGACAAAAAACACTCTCCACGATGATGTCACTGCTAATTTTCTGAAGCCAGGGGCACGTCTTTAACCGTGTATCCAGTCAGGTGTACCTCCTGAAGAGCTTCAGGCGCCCTCTCCTCCCCACAGGAAAACGTTCCCAGCCTGCCGCGCAGCGAGGGTCTGCCACGCTGCCCCACGCCCTTAGCCTTTCAGCTCTCCCGCGGCCGCAGCCACCTGTCTTTGCACTTGCTGCTGCCTCTGCTCCACCCAGCTTCATCTCTGCGGAGTCCCAAACCCCTTCAATGCCATGTCGCCCCCTTTCCAGGCTGAGTGGGCTGTAAGCAGCTCGTCCGGGTGTCTCTTCGAAACACGAGCAATAGAGCTACGTGTGTTCTCTTTATTTGTTCACAGCAAACCTGTTTCCTTCGTCAGACAATGACTTCCTGAAAAGCAGGACCCTGTTTTAGTCATCTGTCAACCCCAGTGCCTGAAACCATCCTGACCAAAACGACACACCGTGGAGGGGAAAGCCACACCGGACTGGAAGCGAGGTCCTGCCTCCCGGCGAAGCGCTCTCTCCCTGCACCACGTGCCCAGGTGCCTGGGGAGTCCTCTTCACTCCCTCACCGGACACGCCCTCAGCCCTCTCCTTCGACCAGCATCCCTGCCCTCCCCCCTCCCGACTCTTCTTCGTGAAGTGACCTACCAAGAGCCTTGAACACTCAGTCCGGCAGACAGACAAGTACTTGAATTGCTAAGGGTCAGAATCATTTTCCTAATGGCTAAGTCTGTAAACCCTGGTGTGAGCAACGGTCTGGCACTGTGAGGAAAGGGAGTAAGGCTGAGGCTGAGGTTTGTGAAGGGAGCCAGAGCAGTCTGAAGGGATGGACGATCAGCGAGTAATCCCCCATGGGGGTGACCTCTGGCCTGCTGGCATCCTGGTCCAAGGCCAAGACTTCTTACTCGGGGCCACCATTTAGTCTGACCCAGCACAGCCAGGGTACAGCAACCACCCCTCTCTCAGAACCATTTTCCCAGCAGCCTCTCTGCTTCAGTTCAGTGCAGCCAAGGTGGCTGACTCCCCAAGCAGACTATTCCCTTTCTAAAAACACATTCTGTTCTTGGTGGAAACATGGCAATTATTTCTGAAAACACATACAGGTTAGACAGATCGAATTTTGCTGCTTTAAGCTTTTTGTGTTTAAATTCATTTTTTAAAGTTATTTCTCCATAACTTAGTAAGCACTGTGGCCACTTGTAACTTCTGTTAGTAAAAACAGCTGAACAAGGCACATTACTTTGGAAAATTAAGGAAAAACAAAACTAAAAATGTTGGCTTTAACCGAGTCCAGGTTTTCTCACTTTCTTTGTCTCCGTTTGCAGTATGTCTACGTTTCGTTCAGCCGCAGGGCCTGCCTCAGGGACTCTACTGCCATATGCACGTGATCAGCCTCCCGAATCTGCTCTATTTGCCCAATTCCTTTTCTAGGTTTCCCACAAAGGCACCTTGCACCCTGTCCTTGGAGTCTACCCAAAAATCAGCACTCATTTTGGGTGACGGGGGGCCTGGCAAAGTGCCGGCTCAAAGGCAAGGCTATGCTCCGTGCAGCGCCCACCGCCTGAGGAATGAGTGACCTGGCCAGGAAGGTTAAGAAGAAAAGTTTTCCACAGAGAAGGGCTTTTCTATGAACAGCTTTTTGCTTCTCAAATTTTAAATATTCAATCAAGAGGCAGCCATTCACAACAGACAGAACTCCGTATGGGAAGGAACGCGGCTTCACACGTCACAGAACGAAAGGAAGCCCGTCCCTGCTGGCAGCCCAGAGCGGCGCACTGGCAACAGTGTGCCGCGAGAAGGCTTGGAACATGCAACAGACGACCCTTCAGTCAGGGGCACTGACCTCTTTCCCCAAGACTGTCATCCTTAAAAAAATGACAACCGCCAACACAACAACAGCCAGTGTGAATGAGTCAAAATTATACCTTTTATTTTTGGGTCAGATCAACAAAAAACGTATTTTTGTGTGTGCCACAGAATTTTAGTAAATAGTTTATACATGCCATGAGGTGAAAAATGTTGAAAATCGCTGGCCTAGAGTGTCAATAAACCCTGAAAGTTTTTAATTAATCTAAGGGGTGTTGTCTTTCAGAAGTACAATAGCTACAATAGAGCCTACTGCATACTAGGTATCATACTGGACACCTAACATACATTAGCTCTAATTTTCATACTAAGTGACAAAATAAGGACTTGTGTCTCAGAGCCCTGGCTGGTGTGGCTCATGGACTGACTGAGTGTGGGCCTGTGAACCAAAGGGTCTCTGGTTTGATTCCCAGTCAGGGCACAGGCCTGGGTTGTGGGCCAGGTCCCCAGTAGGGGGTGCATGAGAGGCAACTACACATTGATGTTTCTCTCCCTCTCTCTCCTCTTCCTTTCTCTCTAAAAATATATAAATAAAAATTTTTAAAAATAATTTTTAAAAATTGTGTTTTATAAACTTTAACATGCTCAGATAGATGACGAGAACACAGAACTAAAGAACTAGAGAGGTGAGCCCCGTGCCCAAGGACACTCCGCTAACACAGGGAGCAGGCACGAAGACTTGACCTGCCTGACCTCTGATTTATGTCTCCATTCACCACCTGCTCCAGTCAACAGTCTGGGACAGGGTGTCCGACCCGCAGCCCACGGGACGCACGAGGCCCAAGATGACTATGAATGCGGCCCAACACAAGTCGTAAATTTACTGAAAACCCTTTTTTTTGTTCATCAGTTTTCATTAGTGTTTGTGTACTTAATGTGTGGCCCAAGACAACTCTTCTTCCAGTGCGGCCCAGAGACGCCAACAGGTTGACTGCCCCTGGAGGTAGATTTAAATACTTGCTGGTTCATACAGTTGTCCCTTGGAATCTGCAAGGGATTGGTTTCAGGACACCTACCCCAGCCCACCTCTCCGCCCCACACACAGATACCAAAGTCCATGGATGCTCGAGACCCTTACAGAAAATGACATAGAATTTGCATATAACCTATGCGCACCTTCCCGTATACTTTAAAATATGTAACAAAATGTAAATGATACGTAAATAGTTGTTATAGTGTATTGTTCAGGGAATAATGACAATAAAAAAGTCTGTACATGTTCAGTACAGATATAACCATCCTAGGCCTAATCATACAGAATTTTAGCAAATCAGCAACAACATAACTTTGCTTCAAATATTGTCCATCTGCAGTTGGATGGGTCTGCAGATGTGGAAGTCATGACGAGGACTGACTGTACAGCCATTCTGTTAATAGGCAAATAATAAGCCTTAAAAAGTCTAATGATACCTCTGTATAGCTCCTCATACTTACACTGTTGTGCACACATATTGTAACAGGTGTTCAAAACTTGGGGTGCCCAGAAATATAGGAAAACCCCCCACAGCCATCACTTGGGGGATGGGGGAGTGGCCGAATCAGTTGAGAGGTACTTTACATATCAGTAACAGCTGGCTTCACAGATACGTTTAAAAGCTCTGGCAGCCCCTCCACTAAGGTGGAGGGGGATGGGTGTGACTTTAACCTGTGATGTAGCCAGGAGGTGGTTCCCCAGTTGCAGTGCCCATGAGAAAGCAGGAAGGTGGTGCTGGCATCTGGAGGCCACCCCTGCCCAGACTAACAATGGCAGCCAGAGAAAGGCAGAAGATACAGAACAGGCAGGTGTAACCCGGTGTGGGAGCAGTCGAAATGGGGTTACTGAAGAGGCACTGGGATCTAAATCAGGCACAGGAGCCACTGCTCTCTCTTGGCCACATGGCTGAGAAAGGAGAAGAAAAGCAGGATGTAGCGGCCGTGCAGACAGCTCTGCTGACCATGCGGCTTGGGAAGAAGTGCTCTTGGCCATGTAGGGAGTCAGTGAGGGAAGAGAAATTCTGTCTGTATAAGGGATTTCTGTCATGCTGTTTGAAAGAGCTGTGACGGGAGAAGTAAATGCTTTGGCTGACTCCAGAGCTGCAAAGGACTTCCTTGCAAGATCCTGACCGGATGTACCCGGATTTTACCTGGACTATTAAGATCTGGGCCTTCCTGAGTCTTACCATGATCCAGAAGAACATAGCACATACTTTCCTGGGCTATTAAATGCAGGCTGACAGCAATGTACTCCAGATCCTGCACAGATGAGGGCATGGGCAACTTTGGGGGAGGCTCTGGCCCACAGCCTGGTGGGGAGCATGGGAAGTGCTGGGTCTTACGGGAAAGGAGGGCTCTGAGCTGAGGTGCTCTGAGCCCCTACCAGGGGTGGAGTGTTGTAAATAAAGATCTGCTCCTTCCAGCATTAATTGCTGGGTCTTTCACCGAGGCAACACGTGGACAGGCCCCGCTCTGCTCACTTACAGTTTTGGCGAGCTCTGCAACAACATGTACAGCAATTACTGACAAAAATTTAGAGACTAATTCAAAGTCAGGAATTATCGTGGCTCTAAACTGTGATATGAAGTGAAAATACCACACTCTGAACTGGTTCTTTGAAAAGATCAATACAACTGATGAATGTCTATCTGGGCTATCCAAGAAAAAACATACACAAACTACTACTGTCGCAGAGGGGACGTTACTGCTGCCCCATGGACTCTGAAAGGATTACAAAAGGTTAATATGAACAACGCTATGTCCACAGATATGACAACTTACATTAAATGGACCAATTCCTACCTAAATTCACCCAAGAAAAACAGATCACCTGAATGAGACTATTATTCAGTTTCTTTAAAACCTTACAAAATGCAAAGCACCAGGCCCAAACGGTTTCACTGGTGAATCCTACCAAACATCTGAAGAGGAAATTACACCAATTCTCTGCGATCTCATCCAGAAGACAGAAGCAGAGAGAACACTTCCAAACTCATTCTCTGAGGACAGCATTATCCCAGCACCCAAACTGCACGGTGACAGTACAAAAAGGAAAACTGCAGTATCTCTCCTGAAAGAGACGCAAAAATCTCCAACCAAAAACCACCGAATGAAACACGACGATGTGTAAAAGGAAATCTGCACCACAACCATGTGGGATTTATCCCAGGTACACAAGACTCATTCAACATCTGAAGACAAATATAACCTATCAGGTCCACAAACTAAAGAAGAAAATAATAGGATCATATCAATATACATACAAAGTATTTGACAAATCCAATACCCACTTATGATAAAAATTCTCAGAAAACTAGTAATGGAGAGAAACTGCCTCAACGTGACAAACACAGCCAATAACTAAACGTACAGCTGGCATCACACTGCATGGAGGGCGACCAGACGCTTCCCTACGATCAGGGACGAGACGAAGACGTCCTCTCCCCCTCCCCTGCTCAGCATCGCCCTGGAAGTGCTGCCTAATGCAGTGAGAAGAGAAAAAAACTGGTGTTCAGATTAGGAAGGAAGAAACAAAACTGTCCTTGTTCACAGGTGGCATGATCAGCTCCGCGAAAGCTCCTGAACGATGACGGCAAACAGCTCTGGAACCCAGTGACGGCAGCAAGGTCTACAAAAGTCAGTCGCTTTCCTGCAATCCAGCAACAAGCAACTGGATTTTGAAGTTAAAAACATAATACCATTCACATTAATTGGCACCCAAAATGAAACACTTTAGTATAAATCTAACAAATATACACAAGATCTGTATGAGTAAAACTACAAAACTCTGATAAGAGAAACCAAAGAACTAAATACATGGAGAGGATTCCACATTCATGGATAGGAAGGTTCAGTACAGGGGTTGGCAAAAGTAGGTTTATAAGTAATACTAATAAACAACAGTAAATAAATAAATAATAACACAAGAATAAACTCTGTGCTCCACATACTCACAACTGTAAACCTACCTTTGCCCATCTCTGTGCTATTAAGATACCAGTTCTTCTCAACTTGATCTGCAGATTTGACACAGTCCCAATTGGAATCCCGGCAAGTTATTTTGTGGATATCAACAAGCTAATTCTAAAGTGTATATGAAAAGGCAAAAGACCCAGAATAGGCAGCACAGTAAGGGAGGAAAAGAACAAAGTTGGAGGACCAATACTACCAAACTTTAAGACTTATTATGAAGCTGCAGTGACCAAGATAGTGCAGTGTTGGTGGCATTGGTGAAGAAAAGTCAAATGGCCCTAGCCAAAGTTGGCTCCATTGGCTGGAGTGTCATCCCATAACCAAAGGGTTGCAGGTTCGATTCCTAATCAGGGCACATACCTAAACTGTGGGTTTGGTCCCCGGTTGGGGTGTGTACAAGAAGGCAACTGATAGATGTTTCTCTCTCACATCGATGCTTCTCTTTCTCCCTTTCTCTCTCTCTCTAAAAAGCAATGAAAAAATGCCCCTAGGTGAGGATAAAAAAAAAAGTCAAACAGATCAATGGAACCATAGCCCAGAAATATACCCACGCAAATACAGTAAACTGATCTTCAACAAAGAAGCAAAAGTAATTCAATGGAGAAAGGATAATCTTTTCAATAAATGGTGCTGCAAAAAATGAATCTAGACATAGACCTTACAACTTTTGAGGGAGAAAGAGAGGGAGAAAGAGAGGGAGAGGAACACTGCTGTGAGGAACACTGATTGGCTGCCTTTCGCTCCAACTGAACCAGCAACACAGGCTTGGCCCTGACTGCAAACCGACCGGCAGACATTCCGCTTTGCGGGGTAACACCCAACCAAGTGAGCCACAGTGGCTGGGCGACCTTACACCTTTTACAAAAATTAACTTAAAGTGGATCAAAGGTCTAAAAACAAAATGCAAAACTTCTGCATGATAACATGGAAGAAAATGTAGGTAACCTTGGATTTAACAATGACTCTACAGATACAACACCGAAAGCATGGCCCATTAAAAAAATTGGTAAGTTGTGCTTCATTAAAATTAAAAACTTTTGCTCTGTGAGAATGAAAAGACAAGCCATAGACTGAAGAAAATCTTTGCTAAACACACATCTGATAAAGGACGTCTATCCAACACATACACAAATTCTTATAACTCAACAGTAAAAAGAACAAATAATCCAGGATACAAATCAAATGGAGAAATCTGTTGCATTTCTTTTTCTTAAAGATTTTATTTATTTATTTTTAGAGACAGGAGAAGGGAAAGAAAAAGAGGAAGAGAAACATCAATGTGTGGCTGCCTCTCGTGCACCCCCCACAGGGGACCTGGCCCACAAACCAGGCATGTACCCTATCTAGGAATAGAACCGGTGACCCTTTGGTTTACAGGCTGGTGCTCAATCCACTGAGCCACACAAGCCAGGGCTCTGTTGCATTTCTATACACTTATAACAAAATATCGGAAAAAAAATTAAGAAAATAATCACATTTACAATTGCATAAAAAGAATAAAATAACTAGGAATAAATTCAACCAAAGAGATGAAAGACCTGTACAGTAATGAAAGAATTGACAATGTACACACAAAAAATTGAAAGATATTCTAGGGTCATGGATTGGAAGAATATTGTTAGTATGTCCATAAAACCCAAAGCAATCTACAAACTTATATAATCCTATCAAAATTCCAATGACATTCTTCACAGAAACAGAACAAACAACCCTAAAATTTGTATGAACCGTGGAAGACTCCAAATAGCCAAAGCAATCTAAAGAAAGAAGAATAAAGATGAAGGCATTATGCGCCATGGTTTCAAACTATATCACAGAACTATAGTAATTAAAACAGTATGGTATTGGCATAAAAACAGACACATAGATCAATAAAATAGAATAAAGTGTCCAGAAAGCAACCCATACACATATGGTCAACTAATTTATAACACAGGAGTCAAGAATATACAAGGGTAGTCTCTTCATTATATGGTGTTGGGAAAACTGGAAGACCACATGCAAAAGAATGAGATGGAATCACTATCTTATACCATACAAATCAATTAACTCACCATGGATTAAAGACTCAAATAGGCAGTAAGATCCCTGACATCAGTCTTGGTGATGATTTTTTGGATCTGACATCAAAAGTCAAAGAACAAAAGCAAAAACAAGTAAGTGGGACCATATCAAACTAAAAAGCCACTGCACACAAAGGAAATCATTGACAAAATGGAAAGGTAACCTACCAAACGTGAGAAAATATTTGCAAGTCTTATATCTGATAATGGGGTAATAACCAAAATATGTAAGAACTCATACAATGCAACAGCATATATATATAGTTTAAAAAGTGCAGAAGTTCTGACATTTTTCCAAAGAAGACACACAGATGGCTCTAAGACATGAAAAGATGCTCAACATCACTAACCATCAGTGAAATGCAAATCAAAACCACAATAAGCTAACACCTCAAACCTGTTAGAATGGCTACTATCAAAAAGACAAGTCCTGGCTGGTGTGACTCTGTGGACTGAAGACTGGCCTGTGAACTGAAGGGTCGCCGGTTCAATTCCCAGTCAGGACACATGCCTGGATTGCAGGCCAGGTCTCTACTGATTGATGTATCTCTCATACACTGATGTTTCTCTCCCTCTTTTTCCCTCCCTTCCCCTGTAAAAACAAATAAAAATTTTTAAAAAGGACAAGAAATAACAAGGGTTTGTGTGGATGTGAAGAAAAGGGAACCCCTGCGCACTGTTGGTGGGAATATAAATCGGTGTTTTTCACTATGAAAAACAGCATGGGGGTTACTCAAAAAATTAGAAATAGAACTACCATATGATCCAGCAATTCCACTTCTGGGTATTTATCCAAAGGAAATGAAAAGGCTAACTCAAAAAGATACACGCACCCCCATGTTCACTGCAGCAGTATTTACAATAGCCAAGAGTTAAAACCACCTCAGTGACCATCAAAGATGAACGGATAAAGAAAATGTGAGGTATACAAATACACACACACAATTCAGCTGCAAAAATAAAATCTTGCCATATGTGACAACACGGGTACAACTGGAAGGCATCATGTTAAGTGAAGTAAGGCAGAGTTCCGGCCAAGATGGAGGCATAGGCAGTCGCACTGTGCCTCCTTGCGCAACCAAAACTAAGGACAACAAAAATTGAGAAACAAGAAAACAACCAGAACAGAGGGAAATGAACTGAACGGAAGTCGGACTCCAGTACATCCAGACCGGTAAGGAGCGGCGGAGTCGGAGGCCTGCGGTGAGGGGTCGAGGGGTTCCGGCAGGAAGAAACGCTGGCTGGCAGGCGCAGGCGTGCAGGGTGCAGACGGCAGCGGACGGACCGGTGGCGGACGCTGGGCGCAGGAGGCGACTAGCAGACCCAGTGAGGGGCGCAGGGCAGCTGGCTGTCCACAGCCACACATTCGCACGCAAACTAAGCGAAACGGGCAGGGCCGCTGCGTTTTAAAGCTTAAGAGCCCCGTCTGGGAGCTGAGGCCGGGAGACTCTCTCAGCCTCACAGGAGACTTCTCGGGGAGACCCACAGAGTCCGAGAAAGTGCACCAGCCCACCGCCCAGGAGCCAGCACAGCAAGGGCCCAGTTTGCTTGTGGGAGGCAGTGGAGGGGACGGAAGTCCGAGAGAGAGTGAAGCAGGCGCCATTGTTCCCTCTCAGACCCGGCCCCCACATACAACGTCACAACCCAGCGACTGGGGTGCCCCGCCCTGGTGAACACCTAAGGCTCCGCCGCCCATATGTAACACCTGCAACCAGACCAAAGGAAAATAAAAGAGATGGCTCAAACATATTTGAAAGCCCCAGAACCAATTTTTTTAAGTGATCAAGAGATAGCCGAACTATCAGATGCACAGTTCAAAGCACTGGTGATCAGGAAGCTCACAGAATTGGTTGACTTTGGACATAAATTAGATGAACAAATGCAGGCTACAATAAGAGAAATGAAGGAAAACGCACAGGGAAACAATAGTGAGGGGAAGAAAATTGGGACTCAAATCAATGGAGTGGACCAGAAGGAAGAAA
>PVIA01016612.1:0-18287 GCA_004024845.1 Tonatia bakeri | reverse complement strand
TTGGCAAAACAGCAGGATACAAAGTCAATATCCAGAAATCAAAGGCATTTCTGTACATCACCAATGAAACAGCAGAAGCAGAAATCAAGGAAAAAATCCAATTTGAAATAGCAAAAAGAAAAATAAAATATCTAGGTATAAACCTAACCAAAGAGGTAAAAGACCCGTATTCAGAAAACTATATACCACTGAGGAAAGAAATCAAGGAAGACACAAACAAATGGAAACATATACCATGTTCATGGATTGGGAGAATTAATATCGTTAAAATGTCCATACTACCCAAAGCAATCTATGCATTCAACATGATACCTATTAAAATACCAATGGCTTATTTCACAGACATAGAACAAACACTTCAAAAATTTATATGGAGCCATAAACGACCACGAATGTCTACTGCACTATTGAAAAAGAGGAGTAAAGTAGGAGGGATCACAATACCTGACACTAAACTATACTACAAGGCCACGATAATCAAAATAGCCTGGTACTGGCATAAGAACAGGCACATGGACCAATGGAACAGAACAGAGAGCCCAGAAATAAACCCAAGTCTCTACGGTCAATTGATATTTGACAAAGGAGGCAGCAACATAAAATGGAATAAAAATAGCCTCTTCAACAAATGGTGCTGGAAGAACTGGACAGCAACATGCAAAAAAATGAAACTCAAGCACCAACTTACACTTTATACAAAAATAAACTCAAGATGGATAAAAGACTTAAATATAAACCATGACACCATTAAAGTACTAGAGGAGAACATAGGTAGGAAAATCTCAGATATATCATGCAAAAACTTTTTACAGACATGTCCCCTACAGCAAGAGACTTGAAGGAAAGAATAAACAAATGGGACCTCATCAAAATAAAAAGCTTCTGCACAGCTAAAGAAAACAGTATCAAAATAAAAAGAGAATCAACTGTATGGGAAAACATATTTGCCAATGAAACCTCAGACAAGTGCTAAATCTCCAAATTATATAAAGAACTTATGGGACTCCACTCTAAGAAGACAAACAACCCATTTAAAAAATGTGCAAAGGACTTGAACAGACACTTCTCCAAGGAGGACATACAGAAGATTCAAAATCACATGAAATGATGTTCAATATCACTAGCTATCAGTGAGATGCAGATTAAAACTACAATGAGTTTCCACTTCACACCAGTCAGAATGGCCATCATAAGAAACAACAAACAAGTGTTGGAGAAGTTGTGGAGAAAAGGGGACCCTAGTTCATTGTTGGTGGGACTGCAGACTGGTACAACCACTGTGGAAAACAGTATGGAACTTCCTCAGAAAATTAAAAATGGGTCTGCGTTTCAACCCAGCAATTCCACTGCTGGGAGTTTATCCTAAGAATCCTAAAACACCAATCCAAAAGAACCTTTGCACCCCCATGTTCATAGCAGCGCAATTTACAATAGCTAAGTGCTGGAAGCAACCTAGGTGCCCATCAGTACATGAATGGATCAAAAAACTATGGTACCTTTACAGAATGGAATTCTATGCAGAAGAAAGAAAGAAGGAGCTCCTTACCTTTGCAACATCGTGGATGCAACTGGAAAGCCTTATGTTAAGCGAAATAAGCCAGGCAGTGAAAGACAAATACCATATGATTTCACCTTTAACAGGAACCTAAACAACAAAACAAAGAAACAAGCAAAATATAGTGAAAGACACTGCATTAGAGGACAGGCAGAAAGTGACCAGAGGAGAGAGAAGAGGGAATTTCAGGGAAAAAGGGGAAGGGTTTACAGGAACAAGGTTAGAAGACACATGGATAAAAACTACTGGCAGGGTGGTAATTGGAGGGAAGTTGGGAGGGGGGTGGGTCAGCTTGATTGGGAGTAAAGGGGAGAAAACTGTACTTGAACAATCATTAAAATAAAAATGGAAAAGAAAGAAACAGTCAACAAGGGTCAAGAAGAAATGAAGAATACAATTTCTGAATTGAAGAACACAGTGGAAGCAAGCAAAACAGGCTCTATGTTGCAGATGATTAAATCAGTGAGCTTCAGGTCAAGGTAGAAAAAAAAAACCCTCCCAAAAATCGCATGTCAAAATAGACTAAAAAATAATGAAGAGGAGTTAAGGAAAATACAGCTCAACATGAAACATAATAATGTCCGTATAATCAGGATACCAGAAGGAGAACAAGAGGAGCAAGGAATAGCAAACTCTTTGACAAAAAGAATGATGGAAACATTCTGTAACCAATGAGAGAAAAAATGTCACAGAAGTTCAGGAAGCAGAGAAGATCACAATCAAGAGGAACTCAAAGAGGACTACTTCAAGACATGTCATAATTAAAATGGCAAAATTTAAAGACAAAGAGAGAATCTTAACGGAAGCAAGGGAGAAAAAGAAAGTAACATAGAAGGGAGCCCAGGTAAGGTTAGCAGGTGACTTTTCAACAGCAATATTACAAGCCAGAAAGGAATGGCAAGAAATATTCCAAGTAATGAAAAGCAAAGGCCTGCAGGGGAGAGGTCTCTATCCATCATGGCTCTCAATTAAAATGGACGGTGAAATAATGAGCTTTCCAAGCAAACAAACAAAAAAAGGCTGAAAGAGTAGACCTCCACCAAACCAACATTGCAAGATATGCTAAAGAGTCTGCTTTAAGAAAGGGAAGAAAAACAGTGAGAGAGAAAGGAGCAAAGTTACAAAATGAGTAAAACAGCAATGAATAAGTACCTATGAATAATAACCTTAAATGTAAGTGGATTAAATGTTCTAATCAAAAGACATAGGGTAGCTGAATGGATAAGAAAAAATAACCTGCACATATGCTGCCTACAAGAGACCCACTGCAGAACAAAAGAGCTACATGGACTGAAAGTGAAGGGCTGGAAAATATATGCCAAGCAAATGGACAGGAATAAAAGCTGGGTAGCAATCCTTATATCTGAGAAAATATACTTCAAAACAAAGTCCATAAAAGAGACCCAGAAGGACACTTCATAATACTCAAGGGAAGAATCCATCAAGAAGACATAAACATTGTAAATATATATGCACCCAACATAGGAGCACCCAAATATAAGAGGAAAATCTTGGAGGACCTCAATAAAGATATAGACAGAAATACATTTATACTAGGGGATTTTAACAACCCACTGTCAAAAATGGATACAACTTGTAAACAAAATATTAAAAAGGATATTGTAACATTGAAAAACTTCCTAGATCAAATACACTTAACTGAATATATATATGACACCTTTCATCCCAAAGAAGCAAAATACACATTCTGTTCAAATGCACATGGAACACTTGCAAAGAAAGACCACATGATAGGACACAAAACAAGCCTCAACAAATTCTAGAAAATTGAATTCATATCAAACATTTTCTCTGACCACAAGGGACTGAAACTAGAAACCAACCTCAAGGAGAAAACCCCAAAACACTCAAAATCATGGAGATTGAATACTATGCTATTAAACAATGAATGGGTCAAGAATGAGATTAGGAAAGAAATCAAAAGTTTCTGGAAACAAATGAAAATGAACTCACAACAATCCAAAATGTATGGAACTCAGTGAAGGCAGCCCTGAGAGTGAAGTTCACAGCAATAGACACCTACTTAAAAAAGAGAGAAATGTTTCAAATAAACAACCTAGCCCTACATTTACAAGATTTGGAGGAACAACAATAAACAAAGTCCAGAGCAAGTAGAGGAAAGGAAATAACAAAGATCAGAGCAGAATTAAATGACACAGAGACCAAAGGAACAATTTTAAAGATTAATAAAATGTGGAGGTAGTTCCTTGTAAAGATAAACAAAATCAGCCCTGGCTGGTGTAGCTCAGTGGATTGAGCGCGGGCTGCGAAGCAGGCATTGCAGGTTCGATTCCCAGTCAGGGCACATGCCTGGGTTGCAGGCCATGTCTCCCAGCAACCACACATTGATGTTTCTCTCTCTCTCCCTCCCTTTCCTCTCTCTCTTAAAAAAAAAAGATAAACAAAATCAACATGCCTTTAATAAACTCAGCAAGAAAAAGAGAGAGAGAACTCAAATAAACAAAATCAGAAATGAAAGAGGAGAGATTACAAAAGATAAACAGAAATATAAATGACTGTAAGAAATTGCTATGAAGAACTATATGCCAAGAAATTTCAAAACCTAAGTGAAATGGGCAAATTTCTAGAAAAATATGATCTTCCAAAACTGAATGAAGAAAAAGCACAAAGCATGAACAGACTGATAACAGCTTATTAAATTGAAGCAGTAATAAAAAAATCCCTTTAAAATGCAGATGGCTTCACAGGAGAATTTTACTAAACATTCAAGGAAAAGCTAACCCCCATCCTTCACAGACTATGCCAAAAATCCAAGAAGACAGAAGTCTCCCAAACTCTTTTTGTGAAGTCAGCATCATCCTAATCCAAAAACCAGATAAACGCATATAAAAAAAGAAAATTACAGGCCAACATTGTTGATGAAAATAGACCCTAAGATCTTCAACAGGGTACTGAAAAACTGTATCCAGCAAACATCAAAAAGATCATACACCATGATCAAGTGGGATTCATCCCTGGGATATATGGATGGTACAATATTTGCAAATAGATAAACATAGTATATCACATGAACAAAACAAAAGACAAAAATCACGCAATCATATCAATAGTTGCAGAAAAAGCATTTGATAAGGCACATCAACCATTTATGATAAAAATGCTCAGCAAAGTGGGAGTGGAGGGAGCATACCTCTACATAACAGAGACCATATATGAAAAACCTACAGCCAACATCATACTCAGTGGAGAAAAACAAAAAGCTTTTCCACTAAGATCAGGAACAAGACAAGTATGTCTGCTTTCACCACTTTTATTCAACATAGTATTGGTAGAGTTAGCTGCAGCAATCAGACAGGAAGAAGAAGTGAAAGGCATCCAAATTTGAAAGGAGGAATCAAAACTGTTATTGTTTGCAGATGACATGATAGTGTACATAAAAAACCTGTAGACTTCATAAAAAAATACTGGAGCTAATAAGTGAATTTGGCAACACAGCAGGATACAAAGTCAATATTCAGAAATCAAAGCCATTTTTGTACAACAACAATGAAATGTCAGAAACAGAAATCAGGAAAAAATCTCATTTGCTATAGCAACAAGAAAAATAATGTACCTAGGAATAAACATAACTAAGAAGTAAAAGACCTGTACTCAGAAAACTACACAACACTGAAGAAAGAAATTAAGGAAGACACAAATAAATGGAAGCGTGTACCATGTTCATGGGTTGAAAAAAATAACACCATCAAAATGTCCATACTACCCAAAGCAATTCATAGATTCAACACAATCTCTATTAAAATACCAATGACATATTTCACAGATATAGAACAAGCATTTCAAAAATTTATAATACCATAAACTACCTTGAATAGCTGCAGCAATTCTGAAAAAGAAGAACAAATTAGGAGCATCACCATACCTGACATCAAACTACATTACAAGGCCATAGTAATCAGAGAAGTCTGGTACTGACATAAAAAAAGACACATATATCAATGGAACAGAATAGAGAGCCCAGAAATAAACCCAAGTCTCTATGATCAATTAATATTCAACAAAGTGAGCAGAAGCATAAAATGGAGTCAAAATAGCCTCTTCAACAAATGGTGTTGGGACATCTGGAAAGCTACAAGCAAAGAAAAGAAATTTGACCTGCAACTTACACAATACCCAGAAATAAACTCAAGATGGATAAAAGACTTAAATATAAGTCATGATACTATATGAGTCCTATAGGAGAACCTAGGCCATAAAATCTCAGATATTCCAGGCAGCAATATTTTCACTGATATACCACCTAGAGCAATGGACATAAAGGAAAGAATAAACAAATGGGACTTCATCAAAATGTAAAACTTCTGTACAGCTAAGGAAAGCATTAGCAAAATGAAAAGGGAACCAACTCTATGAGAAAATATATTTGCCAGTGATATCTCAGACAAGGGTTTGATCTCCAAAATATATAAAGAACTCACATGACTCCACACCAGGAAGACACATAATCCAATTGAAAAATGGCCAAAGGACCTTAACAGACACTTCTCCAAGGAGGACATATAGAGGGCTCAAATACATATGAAAAGATGGTCAGCATCAATAGCCATCAGAGAGATGCAAATTAAAACCACAATGAGATACCACTTCACACCAGTGAGAATGGCCATCACAAACAAATCAACAAATAATAAGTGCTGGCAAGCCTGTTGAGAAAAGGGAACCCTAGTGCACTGTTGGTGGGAATGCAGACTGGTGCAGCCACTGTGGAAAACAGTATGGAGTTTGCTAAAAAAGACTAAAATGCAACTATTTTTTGATTCATCAATTCTACTCCTTATGTTATACCCTAAGAATAATGAAACACTACTTCAGAAGAACCTATGCATCCCAATCTTCATAACAGCACAATTCACAATAGCCAAGTGCTGGAAGCAACCTGAGTGCCCATCAGTAAGTGAATGAATAAAAAAATCCCTGGTAAATTTATACAATGGAATACTATGCAGCAGAGAAAAGAAAGAACTCCTACTGTTCATGTCTGCATGGATGGAACTAGAAAGCATTATGCTAAGTGAGGTAGCCAAGCAGTGAAAGACAAATTCCACATAATCTCAACTATAAGTGGAACCTAATTAACAAAACAAACAACCACGGAAAATATAACCAGAGACATTGAAATTAAGAACAAACTGATAGTAACCAGACTGGAGGATGGAGGGAAATAATGGAGGAAATAAGGGGTAGGGTCATCAAGGGACATGTATAAAGAACCCATGGACAAAACCAAAGGGTGGTAGGATTGAGGGTGGGACATGGGGGTGGGTGGGACTGGGAAAAGTGGTGATTGGAAATGAAGACAACTGAATTCAAATATCAATAAAGAAATTATCAAAAATAATAAAAAATAAAACTAATGACAATTACTGAAAAAAGAATACAGCATAAGAAGGAATCAACTTAATTGTAGCACAATGTATCTGGGAATGATGTAAGCAATAATTTTTTTGGTGTGGGCAGAAATTCATGGGTGCTTGTATTTTAGTTAATCATGTATTGTCTTTACTGTCACCCACTTAGAGACCTCAGTAAGGTCTCTAAGACACAGTTGATATAAAATGTGGCAAATATACATTAAAGATAAAATGTATTAATGTTTGTATATGTATGTTATTTGAGTTTCAAAGAATTAAAAATGATGTCTTTGAGTCTTCCCTTGAGGTTGGTTTCTAGTTTCAGTCCCTCGTGGTGAGAGAAAATGCTTGATGTGATTTCAACCTCCTTGAATTTGTTGAGGTTCATTTTGTGTCCTCCATGTGGTCTATCTTTGAAAATGTTCCATGTGCATTTGAAAAGAATGTATATTTTGTTTCTTTGAGGTGGAAGATTCTGTTTATATCAATTAAGTCCATTTGATCTAGAGTATCATTCAGTGCCACAATATCCTTGCTGATTCTTTATTTGGAATGCCTATCCATTGTTGACAGTAGGTGTGAAAAATCCCTTATGATGACTGTGTTGCTGTCAATTCTTTCTTGAAATCCCCCCAAAATTTACATGGAACAAAAAAAGACCCCAAATAGCCTTGGGAACCTTAAGAAAGAAGAACATAGTAGAAGGAATCACACCATCTGATATCAAACTATACTACAAGGCAACGGTAATCAAAACAGTCTGGTACTGGCATAAGAACAGGCACATAGATCAATAAGAGAGAATAGAGAGCCCAGAAATAAACCTAAGTATCTGCAGTCAATTTAATATTTGACAAAGAGGGCATGAGCCTATAATGGAGTAAAGATAGTCTCTTCAATAAATGGTGCTGGGAGAACTGGATTGGTATATGCAAAAAATATGAAACTAGACCACCAACTTACACCTTACACAAAAATAAACTCAAGATGGATGAACAACTTAAATATAAGTTGTGATACCATAAAAGTCCTAGAGGAAAACATAGGCAGGAAAATTTCAGATATTCCATGTAGCAATATTGTTGCTGATATATCTCCTAGGGCAAGCAAAGTAAAAGAAAAAAATAAATAAATGGGACTACCCAAACGAAAAGTTTCTGCCCAGCTAAAGAAACCATCATCAAAATGAAAAGGGAACCAACTGTACGGGAGAACATATTTGCCAATTATACATCAGACAAGGGTTTGATCTCCAAAAATGTATAAAGAACTCATTGACTCAACACCAGGAAGACAAACAATCCAATGAAAAAATGGCCAAAAGATTTGAATAGATGCTTCCCCAAGAATGTATAGATGGCCCATAGACATATGAAAAGATGCTCAATATCACTAACTATCAGAGAGATGCAGATTGAAACCTCAATGAGATGTCACCTCACACCTTTCAAAATGGCCATCATTCATAAATCAACAAACAACAAATGCTGGTGAGGGTGCAGATAAAAGGGACCCTACTGCACTGTTGGTGGGAATGCTGACTGCTGCAGCCACTGTGGAAAGTATGGAATTCACTTAAAAAACTAAAAATGGAACTGCCTTTCTACCTAGTAATTCTGCTGATGGTAATATATGCTAAGAATTGTGAGTCACCTATTCAAAAGAACTTATGCACCCCAATGTTCATAGCAGTGTTATTTACAATAGCCATGTGCTGGAAACAGCCTAAATGCCCATCAGTAAATGAGTGGATTAAAAAATTGTGGTACATTTACACAATAGAATATGACCCACAGAAAGAGAGAAGGAGCTCCTACACTTTGTGATAGCATGGATGGAACTGGAGAACTTTATGCCAGGTGAAATAACCCAGTTGGTGAAAGACAAATACCATAAGATTTTACCCATAAGTGGAATCTAATGAAGAATAAACTAATGAACAAAATAGAAACACAGACATGGAAACATGGAGCAGACTGAAAGCAATCAGAGGGAAAAAGGGAGGGGGACAGTGGTAGAAATGAGGGGAAAGGATTAGACAAAGAACATGTATGAATGATCCACAGACATGGACAATAAGATGGGGATTGACTGTAGGAGCCAGGGATGGGATGGGCGGAGGAGGGCAATGGGGGAAAATTGAGAAAGCTGTTATGGAATAACAATAAAAATGATTTTAAACAATTAAAAAGAAAGAACTCAGACAAAATTTCCATCGACTGGTATCATCTCCTTAAATAGTATGATAAAAAATTAATAACTTTGGGTTAATTGTTTTAGATCTGTGTGATATAAATTGCCAAAAGGCTCACATAGAATTACTGAACTGAAAAGATATCACTTCTCAGTATTCTTATTACATACAAGGATATTTTGCAATTCCATAGTTTTCAACTTTCCTCAAACTGGAAGGTCATCCTCATCCTTCATCTCACCTCACATCTGCTTGTTAGTTACTTGTTGGTAAGAAACAATCCCTTCCTACAAAAAATAAAATGTTATGTAGCTTAACAGTCACTTACATACAATCCCCACCTCCACTCAGTCTTGAAATATACTGTTGTTCCTTTTCCCCACCCCTACCACATTCATTACCCACTGCCACTCTAAGGGCAGGGCAGAGAGCTAGATTTACAGGAAGAGCCCACAAGCCTTTTGGGGGAACAAGAGCAGTCCTACTGTATATTAAATGTAATCACAAAAGCCAAACAGAAAAAATTTTCCTACTGTTTCTGCTGCAATTTTTGATGCTGGAGGGCATTTATTCAGGTTTATTATTTTCTTGTTAAATAATATTTAATCTTACTGGTGGGTGAGTGTGGGTGGCAATTACATCAGAGGGAAGAGAAGGAAATTCAAGCATGTTTCTGGGGAAAATAAGTATTAACAGTTACACAGTGGTGCATTCTTTATAGTTAATATGTGGCTCAGGAAGGAACATAATAGAATAGATTTCCAAGCTATGCAAAAAAGCAAAACCAGCTTTGTGTAGACACATACTCTGTGTTAACACATTCAGAGCTGTATTTTCTAGAAAACGAGATTTGTTTGCAGGTAGATGTTTTTCAGAAAAACCTATTATTTATGAAGTGCCCTGGGGCTAGAAAATAACATTGACTAAACAATGGGTCAGAGGTTCTCTTGACCTACGGTGTTAAAGGCTCAACACAGAAGGCTCAAGAAAACTAAGAGAGGCCTTAGATGTTTAGAATATAAGTAAGAGGACAGAATCTGGGAGCAAAAATCTAAATGACATTGCCACTAAATCTTAAATTGTTCACTAAAATCTTAATCTATAGCTATCATATCATTTATTACAGTGGAACAACTATTTTAGTTCATCCTAGGAAATAATACTGTGTGATGTGTTGCTTATTTGTTAAACTTCAGTTTCCTGATCTATAAAATGGGAAATAATTATATTTACTTTTTGAGGCTATTGGGAGAACTTTATGAGGTAGCATATGTTTTAAGTTCTTAGCCTAGTGCCTGGTACATAATACTAGCTGGCATTTAGAGTAATTATTATTATTATTGCTCTTGAAAGGCAATATAGAGTAGAGAATAATATATGTTTTGAAATTTGAAAGAATTGGATTTAAATACCAGTATTTCTTAACTAAGTAACAATATTTCCTTGTGTGTATCACTATAAAATAATGTTTACTTATAGGATAATATTACTTATATGATTGCTGTGAGGCTTAACGGACATTACAAAAAAGATTGATTGCAGTGTCTGGCTCACTGAAACTAATAAATGGATGATACCTATTATTACTCCATGAATTTTTTATTATAGATATGTTTGGCCTAAGCTACATCTGATTTTATGAAGAAATGAACCACTGTACTTCAGAATTTGCAATAATTGTAGGGTGAACACATTCAGGTCTTCCTAGAAGATAGGACTAGGTGCAAAGGAGATTTATTGGGAAAAATATCCCAATAAGGGAGTAGGAGTAGGAAGAAAAAGCCTTCAGAGGGCAATGCAGGTCTGACCCCTGAGAAAGGAGAGGAAAGGAAAGAGAACAGGGTAAAAAGAGCCTTAAATGTAAGAGAGCTATGAGAAAGTCTCAGCTGGGTGGATTTGGAGCCCAGAGCAATGATTGTCCATCAGAGAAGTCACGTATCAGGCAAAATAGCCCAGCTTTGGTGCCTGTGCCATGCTGTTATTGGGTGGAAACAGTCTGGGGACAGTGTGGCCTTGGCAGGAACACTGAAGATGGGGGTTATGCTCCTCTAAGCAGGGTTTCTTGAAAGGAGCTGTATATAGTGTAACACTATGGCCACCACAATGGGCTAAGTTTAGCTATATTCCAGTCAGAACTATCTTTTCATATTAGTTAGTTCCTGGTTTGGGTCAAACCCTCATAAAAGACTATAGACCTGAAATCAAATGGAATTTTTTAAGAAAATAAGTACTGCCAAGAGTATTTTATGGAGAGTAATTAAAACATTTAATCGAACAAATATGATATTTGTTGAAAAATAAGCTAAAAAATTTCCCTTTGAAAAAGAGCAATGCAGGTGTCACTTTGTCCTATTTGATTCCTTAAAGGAAGCTAGGCCATAAGTCTCCTTTATGTGCATAACTGAAAAATTGGAAGTTTCCATAATTCATTCAGGATTCTCTTCCTGTTTAATTGTACTACTCAGATTTATTTAAAAATACTGTTGCAGAGGGATGTCAGGAATGTAATAGAATTAGACCAAAGGGTTGAAGCAAATCTACTTTTAGCTATTATTTCCTCTGCTATAAAATCCCATTTTTCCATGTTTCAACTTTGTATCCCTCTCCACTTATAATATCAGTGACAAAAACAAAAACACCTTTTCCTTTATCCTCTTAGGTTCAGTGTTTGGGTGGTTGTGAATTAAATTGACAAAAGACAGCTTAGCAAGAAAAAAGGCAGATTTTAATCATGTGCTTAAGGAATTTTACAAAGAAATGTGACTCAAAGGGGCTAGTTAGAATTTGGGGGTTATAGATCAAATGAATTGGGGAAGGGGATAGGAGAAAGAACACTTATGGGAAAACAAACAACTTTTTGTAAAGATAAAGGGGCCCTTAGGAGAAGATACTATGCTTATGTGACAATGTCTGTTTACATGTGGTGTATGGTGACTTCTCATCTCCAGCGACGAGTCAGTTTCTTCCCTGTTTGCTTTCAGGGAGGGGCTTTAAAACAGTTGAGTTTTTTTTGGAAGGCTTGGTTTTTAGGCAAATAATGAATTTCAGGATCTTAAATGCCTTCTACTCAAAATAATTTTTATGCCTTTGTGGCATATTCCATACTTTTTCAGTGTTATGGTTGCTGAAATATTGGTTTGTCATACAATTTGGGGACCCAGATCAAAGGAAGTGCATTAGGACCCAGTAATATTGCTGACATTATATCAATAGTTTAGTGTTTATTCACCACTAACAATTTAATGATGGAGGATAAAAAGAAGCTCTTTTGCGTTCACTGATGGCATAAGTTGTAGAACCAACTGTTTGGCAAAGAAAAGCGTTACAACTCTTCCAATGAGAACATTACTATGATTAAGAGGAAGTATTGGAATTAAGGGCAGAGAGGATGGGAAGAAAAAGAATGGAAAATACCAGACAAGATATTCAGGGTCAAGAAGTAACTGGTTTGTGGCCAAATCCACTCAGTGCTTAAGAAAAATCAGCAGGTGTTAGATATGTGAAACCAATGAAAGTGTCTTATCACCAGGGAACTGACAATGCCAATAAATCAGCAGCAGGCCTGGAGAAATTAAACACTGGCAGTCCAGGCAGAGGCCATGGCCATAGTTGATATGACCCCTTCTAAAACTTCTACCCTAGTGAACAGTGAGATGAGAGTAAAAACAAAGGTCAGTATTTATACTGATGGTATCCTGTGGAACCATTTCAAAGTTTTTGATTAAAAACAAAGTACATTTTGTTGTTTTTGTTGATATTGTTTTAAAGTTCGGCATCTCTGAGATGCAAAGGATTATATAAGGTATGAGTTTTCTGGCATGACCAGAGTGGCCTTTGACCATGAGTGGTATAGGACTAAATGGTTTACTTAAACTTGTGTTAAGAATGTGTTTGAGGGAGGTGAGGAGGGCTGGGTGGGTAGGCTGGGATGGGAGTAAAAGATAGAAAATTGTACTTGAACAACAATTAAAATAAAATAAAAAAAGAATGTGTTTGACAATCTACTACAGGTGAGCAGCTACTTGATCCCTTTGATTCCTATAATAATTTGGAATTGATTCTATTTGAGCAAGTAGGATTACATTAAACAATATTTATTATATCACTGTTTATAGTGATAAAATCTATGTAAACAATTTGAATATACATCAATAGAAAAATTATTGAATAAATTATAATATTTATGACATGCAGCTATTAAAATAAGTTACATCAAAATCTATAGACTTTGAGAGATATCCATGAATAAAGAATAGCATATTTTCAAAAAATATTTTAAAATTATACTTGATAGATTTTAATACTTCTTTTGCTTATGACATAAACTACAGAAAGTCTTCACTTAATGCCATTAATAAGTTCTTGGAAACTGACTTTAAGTGAAATGAGTATAAAGAAACTATTTTACCATAGACTAATTGATATAAACAAGAGTTAAGTTATTATGACTTATTTTTGGTCACAAAAATATTTCCAAACTTCTCAATAAAGAGCCAAAATACTTCCAATATTAAACACTGAAATAAATGTGAGCTATATATACATTTAAGGAAGATGAATAAAAACAAATAAGAGAATTCTTTTCCAATGTGCTTATTCCAGTTAAGGTCACAAGTGGCTAGAACATCTCTCAATAGGTCATGGTGAAAAGAGAAAACCCTCTTTGGGCAGGAGTCCCTTCCATTGTAGAGTGCCCTCACAAACACCCACAGTCACTCAGATGGGGATCATATAGACATGCACATGCACCTGATGTGCACAGCTTTGGGATGTGGGAAGAAACTGGAGTACCTAAGAAAAGTCATGTAGTCATGGGGAAAATATACAAACTCCACAGAACAGTTACCCCTGTCAGGAATTAATTTTTATTTTCTCATTAACATATAATGAAATGGCATTAAGCAAAATGACGTTTTTGAGGACGTGCTGTATATATGATTGCATCTTGTTGATAATGAATAGCAAATTTATTAAATTATAGTTCTTTGAATTTAGCTGGTAGACAGGTTAATTTCTTACCTGGAGCTTGATTCACTTTTATGTGCCTCATTATAGCTAAAATAATTCTAAGGAAATGATAATTATAATATTAGAAGTACCACTTTCTAAAAAATTAAAGAATGAGAGGATACAGGGAGGTAGAGGGTTGAGGAATAAATGTGCTGAATTATTGATTAAGATTAGGTACTTTAGAAAAGCTTCTATTGAGAGAAGAAAAAGCTAGAGACTACATACTACTGTTCAATTGTACATAGAGAGAGAGAAGAAAAATTGGTCAATGTAAAAAGCCTAGAATTGCATATGCAACCTCATTTCTGTATAGCGCAGTGCAGTTTCAAAGACACTTTTATACCCAGTACCTCATTTGTCAGAGAGCTGGATATATGCCTGCTATTTCACAGAAAAAATAAAAATAGAAATAGATTAGTTCTGCATAAGTTCTCTCTCTGACTGCTAGCTAAATTGGATAATTGATAAAATCTGTATGTGAAGTCAGTCAAGAGAAAATTAAGGTTTCCTTCACTGGAGTTTAGAATTAAGATAGTCTTCAGTGTAAATAAATGCATGAACTGTGCTGTGGATTATGCTTTCAGCATTCCTCTACCTTACACAGGCTCAGGCAGACTGGAAGCAAAATGAGAATGGAATATAAGGGACACCATCTGGGTAGTGATGCAGGTTAAATGGGTAAAGTAGAGAACTTGGAGTAAGGAATTCAAAGATGAATTGAGGTGATGGTTGTGATGATCCTGGTACAGAACATCCTCTTCTGATGACAGTAAACCAGTTTATTAAGAACAATACTCCTGCTGAAGACAACTAATATGCCATACCCTGGCATATTAAAAATATTCTGGAAAGTGCCAAGTGAGATAGATGAAAATAGAGCCAGGGACTAAAGGAAAGAAGATAGATATCAGAAGATAGACAGATAAGGAGTGAACCAGAATTTAGGGCCACTTTTCCCCTGGGGCATTGGAGAATTTGCTAATTCCTTCCAGGTGACTAAAAGCCTAAAATACTTGAATTTTAGTAGTCTTGAACATTGCTTTTTAGAAATCCCATTGATTTTTTTAGTTGAGTCAACATTGGTTAATAACATCATGTAAGTTTCAGGTGTACAACATTATAATTGAACATCTGTATAACTATAGTGTGGTCATCATCATACATTTGATCCCTTATACCTGTTTCACTCTCCCTCTTTGTTGTCTATATTTATGAGTTTGTTTTTATTTTGTTTGTTTCTTTTAAAATTATATTCTCCATATGAGTGCAATTGTATAGTTTTTGTCCTTTTCTACCTGACTTATTTCACTTAGCATAATACCCTCAAGGTCCAGTCCATCTATACATATTGTTGCAAATGGTAATATTCCAGTATATATATAAAATCACATCTTCTTTATCCATTATTTGGATGCAGAATAAAGGGACCCTTGTAGGTTGTTGATGGGATTGTAGATTGGTACAACCACTATGTAAAATGTTATGGAGGTTCCTCAAAAAATTAAGAATAGGAATGTGCTGAATATGGTGGTGAGGTAGGTGGGAGTGGAGCCCAGTTCTCCCTGTGCCCAGTTGGAGCACCTAGCCGATCTTCTGAGGAACAGAGTGAACAGCCAAAGGAACTCCAGCTTATATGAAGTTTGGATGCCAAAATTGCAGAGAACATTGAAAAACAGATGGTGAGGAGATTGCATTGGGATGGTAAGGTCCCTGGGATCTGCACAGGGACCAAGGCTGTAGCAGTCTCCAGCCCAGCACCTGCCACAGGATATGGTGAGGAGAGGTACAGTACTAGCTCCCTTCCCTACCAGAGCCGGGAGGGCAGCCTGACACCAGAAGGGACCTAGATGCTGGAAGACACGGGGTGCGGGATAGAGATGAAGTGGAAGACACACAGAGGCAAAATATATCTGCTGGGACTGTAGATGCCAGCACCAGAGAAATTGAGGTGTCAGGCAACACCTGGAGAAGGGAGGAGTTGGGCCTTGTCAGATCCTGACTCAGTCTCTGGACTTGTTGGAAAGTTGGGATGCGTGAAAAGCCATGCACATGTTAAGAACAGTGGGCAGCTACTTTGTAAGGAATTCTGGAGCAATAGATGGCTTGCCCTGAAGGTAATTTGAACTGAATGTGCCCAGAGGCTGAGTGGCTGAGTGGAATAGCATGCCCAACATTGACTCATGCTGTGCACCCAGAGACAGAGTGGCAGATTTTTTTAAAACTTTATTTTAATTGTTGTTCAAGTACAGGTTTCTGTCCTACTCTCCCACCCCAGCCCACCCACCCATCCCTTCCCACTCCCTCCAATTTCCACCCCCCCTAGTTTTTGTCCATGTGTCCTTTATATTTGTTCCTGTAAACCCTTCCCCTTTTCCCCTGATATCCCCCTGAAATTCTCTGCCCTCTCCCCTCTGTTCACTGTCAGCCTGTTCTCTATTTCAGTGTTTTAGGTTATATTTTGCTTGTTTGTTTGTTTTGTTCTTTAGGTTCCTGTTAAAGGTGAGATCATATGGTATTTGTCTTTCACTGCTTGGCTTTTTTCCCTTAGCATAATGCTTTCCAGTTGCATCCATGCTGTCACAAAGGTTAGGAGCGCCTTCTTTCTTTCTGCTGCATAGAATTCCATTCTGTAAATGTACCATCATTTTTTGATCCATTCATTTACTAATGGCCGCCTAGGTGCCTTCCAGCACTTGGCTATTGTAAATTATGCTGCTATGAACATTGGGGTGCATAGGTTCCTTTAGATTGGTGTTTCAGGGCTCTTAGGATATAATCCCAGCAGTGGAAATACTGAGTCAAAAGGCAGATCCATTTTTAGTTTTCTGAAAAATTTCCATTCTCTTTTCCATAGTGGTTGTATCAGTCTGTAATCCCACTAACAGTGCACTATGGTTCCCTTTTCTCCACAACCTCTCCAACACTTGTTGTTTGTTGCTTTGCTTATGATGGCCATTCTGACTGGTGCGAAGTGGTATCTCATTGTGGTTTTAATTTCCATCTTTCTAATAGCGATTAATATTGAGCATCTTTTCATATGTCTCTGGATCATCTGTGTGTCCTCCTTGGAGAAGTGTCTGTTCAAGGCCTTTGCCCATTTTTTAATTGGGTTGCTTGTCTTCTTAGAGTAGAGTTGTGTAAGTTCTTTACATACTTTGGATATTAAACCCTTGTCTGAGGTACCTTTGGCAAATATGTTTTCCCATATAGTTGGTTCTCTTTTTATTTTAATACTGTTTTCTTTAGCCATGCAAAAGCTTTTTAATTTGATGAGGTCCCATTTTTTTTTCTTTCCTTTATGTCCCTTGCTCGAGGGGACATATCAGTAAAAATGTTGCTGTGTGAAATATCTGAGATTTTCCTGCTTATGTTCTCCTCTAGGACTTTAATGGTGTCACAGTTTATATTTAAGTCTTTTATCCACTTTGAATTTATTTTTGTGTATGGTGTAAGTTGGTGCTTGAGTTTCATTTTTTTGCATGTTGCTGTCCAGTTCTTCCAGCACCATTTGTTGAAGAGGCTATTTTTATTCCATTTTATGTTGCTGCCTCCTTTGTCAAATATCAATTGACCGTAGAGACTTGGGTTTATTTCTGGGCTCTCTGTTCTCTTCCATTGGTCCATGTGCCTGTTCTTATGCCAGTACCAGGCTATTTTGATTATCGTGGTGTGTAGTATAGTTTAGTGTCAGGTATTGTGATCCCTCCTACTTTACTCCTCTTTTTCAATAGTGCAGTAGACATTCGTGGTCGTTTATGGCTCCATATAAATTTTTGAAGTGTTTGTTCTATGTCTGTGAAATAAGCCATTGGTATTTTAATAGGTATCGTGTTGAATGCATAGATTGCTTTGGGTAGTATGGGCATTTTAACGATATTAATTCTCCCAATCCATGAACATGGTATATGTTTCCATTTGTTTGTGTCTTCCTTGATTTCTTTCCTCAGTGGTATATAGTTTTCTGAATACGGGTCTTTTACCTCTTTGGTTAGGTTTATACCTAGATATTTTATTTTTCTTTTTGCTATTTCAAATTGGATTTTTTCCTTGATTTCTGCTTCTGCTGTTTCATTGGTGATGTACAGAAATGCCTTTGATTTCTGGATATTGACTTTGTATCCTGCTGTTTTGCCAA
>PVIA01016611.1:0-18286 GCA_004024845.1 Tonatia bakeri | reverse complement strand
CCGCATTTTCCTTTGCAGATGTTCCCTCTCTTGCTACAACCTCACCAACACTCCTAAGCCCAATCCAGGGCAACCACGATATGAGGGTGAAGGTCAGGTCAATGGGAACACATTTTTTTATTTATGACTGTGTTAGTGAGAAAGTCAAACTCTTCGGTTCCCTGCAAATGAAGGTGAACGACCCAAAGGCCTGAGAGAGGTGAGAACTCTGGGAGACCTGGTGGAGGAGCTTGAAAAGAAACTACTGGATGTTAAACCAGCGATTTTCACATCATTGTTAATTTGCAAGACTCAGGGTAGAAGTAGAACAGTTGTCTCAGTGTAGGGAGGTATATATTTATGTGATTAGTGGACGTTGGTCCCACCCAGGGGGCCCAGCATCCAGGGTAGGACACAGAGGACACAGCAGGAGCAGGAGGGAGCAGGGGAGCAGAGGGCTGGGGACCAAGCAGAGGGAAGGATCTGTCAACCAGGGCTGACCTCTTGCCCGTGCTTGTCAGCAGGAACCCAGTGGATCTACCAGGCAGGGGAGTCCAAACTTTTGGCATCTCTGGGTCACACTGGAAGAAGAGGAGTTATGTTGGGACACACATTAAAAACACAAACACTAATGAAAACAGAAAAATTCATGTTTTAAGTGAATTTAGGATTTTGTGTTGGGCTGCATGCAGCCCTCAGGAAGCACGTTTCATACACCTGTACCACAGGATAGTGACAGTTTGGTCTGAATGGACAGATGCCAAAGACGATTAAAAGTGACATGGGACAATGGCAGAGCTGTGACTGAGTATCTCACAAAGACCAAACAGAGATCGTGATGGCTGGCTAGAGCAAATTCCGCTGCCCCGGTAAAGAATGCTGGGGATGACACACAACAGAAATTCAGCAGATCTCCGGAAATGAGATGGACTGCCCTACAGTGTGTGGTGGGTGTGTCAGTGTGTGTGTATTTGTGTGTGTGTGAGGGCGATCCATCCATGGTGAGTTCTTCATGGGAGGACAGCAGCCATCGGTATGGGCTACCATCCTTCCTGTCCCTACCCACCTCCTGACGTCACTTCCTCACCCCACATACCTTCGGCCCATTCACCGTGGGCTTCCTGCGGGACCCGAGCACGGGAGCATGATTGTTCCAGATATTTTCTGACTTTATTTTTTTTTTCACCATTTGAGTGTCTGGCCCACCAAATCTAATGGAAGGGGTCCGCTTTAGGGGTGAGCTACTTCTATCCCCTCAGTTCATCAGCCACCAACCAGAGCCCCTAGATGGCCCTGCCTTATGTGCATAATGCTGATGGCAGCTGCCCAGCTCCATCAACACAAAAACCAAGGAGACTTGACTTCTCAGACACCGCCCACAGGAAACGATGTTTTCTTCTTACTGTTCCCTTCTCCAAGAACCATCATCTTTTTAGTCTCACTGGGTCTGTCTCTGGAAATCCATCAATACAACCTCAAATGTCAGCTCCTGAGAGGACTTTCAGCACCACCTTCACGTGTCACCTCTCCTTCTGTCACAGCAGGAGGGACCAGTGATACTGGAACCATTGTGTCCACTATTACACATGAGACAGCTCAGGACAGCGACCAGCCCCTCTCTCCGTTCCACCCCGGGGCCCATCACAAAGTAGAGGGGTCGCTCCTGTCTGCATCACAGGATCACTGGGGACAGCAGGGGCTGAGCAGGAGTCTCAGATCAAGGTCTGGACAAAGGCTTTCACTCTTGTGTTTCCCTTTCAGCACCACCAACCACAGTCCCTGGCACAGCTCAATCCAAGGCCAAGTCCATCACACTCAGCTCCTGGATCCCCTGTAATGTCCTGACTGGCTCAGTTTCACTTTCCCCCTAGGCAGGGTGCTGTGGAGTAACGGGCACTGTGGGCAGACCTGAGAGGGAAGCAAGGGGCGGATAGATGGAGTGAGGGTAGGAATGGTGAGTTCCCAGCCATTGCCTGCCTCATTGCCTGACCACCTCAGCCTGGAAATGAGCTCAGGTGAATAAGACGGTATTCGTCAGGGTTCTGAAACCCAGAATCAGTAAGAGATACAGAGCCAGAGTCCAGATAGAGGTGGTGATAGGGACAGACACAGAGACAGAGATACAGATACAGATAGAGACAGAGACAGAGAGAGATACAGTTATAGAAAAATACTGTGAGGGACTAACCATGAATCAGACACCCACCTGTGAGCACAAGCACCTGGGTGGGTGCTCTGGATGGAGCACCATGTGCTGAGGGACCCAGGACAAGTCTCGCTGACGTGACTCTGATAATAAGGACACACACATCTGCTCAGGGTGAGGAACCGCCCCAGGCCCCTCCCTGCAGCGGGAGAAGAAAACCCTGGACAGTGCTGAGCTGTGCACTCACCCACGGAGGAGACAATTTACAGAAGGCCACCTTCCCTAAGAGGGATTTCAGCACACCAGTGAGGAACAAACGTGCCTCTTTTGCCTCGGCCAAAGAAGGCACGAGAGACTCCCTAGTGCATACCTCCCCCCACCACAAATAATGCACACATCACACACACCCCACACACTCCTGAACTGCTGATCTATTTGGGGATGTAGTGGGAGTGAGTTTCCTGGCTACCTCAGTGGTGAGGGATGTGGCTACAGAAAACCCGTTTCTCTCCAGGGACACCGAGTTCAAGGGGAAGGGGAGAGTGGGGAAGATAAAAAATGTGCTGCTCACTGCACTTCACCAGGACCAGAGACTGCCACACCCGAGGGTCTCCCTACCAAGTCCATGAGCACCCTCCAACCACAAGTGTGAAAGAAAGCCACACCTCCCCCCACTCTGCAGCTGGTTCCATGTGTAAGTTTCTGTGTGTGGTGTGACAGAGCGGGACAGACTGGAAGGGCACTGGGTTACAAGGTGATATGAATCCCGGCTTGTGGGGTCCGGGACATTGTGGATGACACAGGAAAAATTTACACGGACTACCGAGTCCTGTGGAGGAAACGGGACAGCATGGCTTCTCTCTCAGGAGGAGAAAAAGCCTCAGAGTGCCTGGGTCACTCTCTCAAGGGGAGAGCGCCCAAAACGCTTGCCTTGACAAGCTTTTATTGCTTTTCTGGGCACATTACATGATGGTCCTCATTTACTATGCACAGGTTCCTTTTAGGTGGTTACCTTTTACAGAAAACAAAGGAGAGGATGACACTTATCACATCACAGAAGAAGGATATATCCAAATGCAAAGGGAGAAGTGGTTGAACTGGCTACACTTGTCTTTGGATAGGTTAGCATACATTTTAGGAAGTTACTTTAAAGATATGCAGTAAACAGTTGCTGCCTCAATTCAGGATGAGGGAGTTTTAGCCAAAGCAAGTCTCATAGCAGCCTAGGCACAAGGCAGGCCTGATTCCTCATCAGAGAACCTATCCATGGGCTTGTGTCCTCTGCATCTCTGAGTGGGAGCTGGGCCCACACCATGCAGAACGGCCTCCTATATTTCCCCCCTTGTTTTTAGTTAGGATCGCTATAGATCCCACAAAGCTTGCTACTTGCTGGTCTCTCACACGACCCTGGGAAAATAATTCACAAATGCGTCAAAGTACACACAGCATTGTTATTATAATCAGTAAGCAACCAGCAGTTCCAAAGACCCACATTCTCAATTAAGCCCATCAATCATTGTCGAGCAGTAATGATCAAATAGATAACATTCAAAGAACTCTGAGGGCCTATTTTGAGCCAGGGTCAGAAAGATAAGGGCCATAAAACTTTGGGGAAACAAACTCATTTCAGACTTGGACCCTCATCATTTAAATTGAGGGTATTAGGAAAGCAGGTTTCATAGGATTTTATGCATTCTTTCTTAGGCCTGATTGCCCTGGGAAACTTGCTCTTTCCAGTATCTGGCTGAGCCCACCTCCGGCATTGTTTCAGGCTTAGGTTAAGCAGAGGATAAGGCAGCCAAGAGATTAGGAGACTTCTTGCAGACAGAAAGAGGACTCGGGCTATGTCAAAGTCAAGGGGCAAGGGTCCATCAACCCTTTTTTCTATAGGCCCCCAAGTCCTACCCTGAGGGTCCCCTCATGATTGTGCCTGTCTTAGGTCATCCCTACCTTGAGGAATCTTACCTGTCATTGGCTAACTGATCATGCACTGGGGGCCAGGCAGGGTGAAGGGAAGTGGGCAGAGGTGGCACTCCTGCCAGGGAGATAAGCCTCGTCTTCTCAGTGGCTTAGGGTCCCAAGGTCTCTCACTCAGCCTTAGCCATGGGGGGGTCACAGTTTCCGAAACCAGGCAGGGCGGTTCCCAATAACAAGGTCTGATCCATGAACAAGCAAGAAACCACAGATTTGAGAAATCTAAGGAGAAGTTTCCATTGGTCTGCCAGGGGAATTGTCAGAACAGGAAAAGACATAAAAGTTTAACAATTCTGCCATGAGAGAGAGCAAGAAGACCAGTGCAGGTGTACGCACACAGAGAAAGAGAAAGACTCTGATAATAACACCACCTTCCAACAGAGCACCCCATCCAATGGCAACTACCAAGACTTCAGGAGGTGTGTAATACTTCATACGCAAATACAGCGACTCAAAACTACAAGGTACATGACAAAGCAAGGATACACACCATTGCAAAAAGAAAATAATTCTCCCACACCTAGCTCAACAGCATAAAAATCTGTGATCTAGCAAATGAATAATTCAAAATTGCTCTATGAAGAAATTCAGTGAGCTACTAGAAATTTCAGAAATCTTAGACAAAAACATGCTTAAAATGAGGCTTTTTCCAAAGAGATAGAAATTGTAATAAAGAACAAAAGAGATTCTGGAGCTGCAGGTCTCCATGAATGGGTGAAAAGTGCAGCAGAGCACACGTGCACTAGAGCAGAGCAGATGGAAGAGAGAGTGAGTGAGATGGGGGACAGGGAATGTAGAATAACTCAGAGGGGAACAAAGAAACAAAGTGGAGAAAATGTACCTGACCCGGGAAGAGAACAGGACTTTCAAATACATGAGGATAGTACATCACCCTGTCATCTCAGTGTGTGTGTATGGGGGGGGGGGGGCGTGGAACCCTTCTCCAATGCATTAAAATAAAACCGTCAAAATTTATGAATAAAGAGAGAATTCTAAAAGAAGTAGGTTAAAAAATTATCACCTACAAAGGAGCCCACCTAGGCTATCAGCAGTTTTCTCAGCAGAAACCCTAAAGGCCAGGGCACAATAAAATGTTTTTTTCTAAGCTTTGAAAGAAAAAAGTTGCCAACCGGAAAATCTCAATCTCACAAAGTTATCCTTCAGATACAGAGGAGAAATAAAGACTTTCCCAGAGAAACAAAAGCGGAAGGAGTTCATCACTGGCCCTGTATTGTCAGAAACGCTGGAAGGAGCTCTTCCAGCTGAAAGAAAAGACACTGCAGACCAGCATGAAAACACCCACAGTGTACAGGACAGCGGGCAGTACACGCACAGTGAGACTCAGACAACTCTGCATCTCTGGTCAGATGGTGTGGTAACCACTGAACTATAGACGAAAACGTGAAGAAAAGACTATTAAAATAATTATAGCTGCTATAATATACAAATACACTATGTAAAATGAGGAAAATGAAGACATCAAAAATAGAAAAGGAGAAAGTAAAAGTGAGAAGATTTGTAGACAAAGTTAACTCACCATCACCTTAAAATGGACTGTTTTGTCTCTGAAATGTCTTCTGTAAACTTCACAGTGTCCACAGAGCAATAACCTAGAGCAGTAATCCTACAGACAAGCAGGGGAAGCAGAGCATCCCAGCACAGAAAACCCTCAATTATAAAGGTAGGGAGACACAGAAGGAAAGAAATAATGGAAATGAAAAAAGACAACCAGAAAACTCTTGAGAACGTGACAGTCAGTCCTCTCATATCAAAAATGCTAAATGTAAAGGATTGAATTCACCAATTAGAAGGCACAGGGCAGCTTTCATCTGAGCCACCAGCCTGCCGTCCAGACCCAAGAAGACCCAGGAACTTCCAGGAGCCGTGAGCCACAGCCAGGCCCATGAAGTGGTGTGAGGCATCACCACAGAAAGAGGACCCAGAGCTTCTGTCCCGCTGCCTTCTGTAATGGGTGTGGCCCCTGGTCCATGAGCAGACTCAGGGAAACACCACAGAAACAAGCCCGGACCTGCTCCTGTCACTCACGTGTGCACTGGGGCTTCTACAGAGTTCTAGGGGAAGCAGAAGTTCCCCAAATGGCTTGTCATCATGAAGGCCAAGATCTCTAGCCAAGGGGCTAAGGAGGAGATTAAGGGTTGAAGGAGCCTGTGTCCTGGTAGCTTGAGGTCACACTGAAGGAAGTTTACTAAATCCTCACAAGTGCTTTCTCTTCTGGTCCGAGCATGGGTTCTCTGAAACCTCTACACCTTCCTGTACATCAAACGTCTGCCTCACGGGTTCCAGTGTGAACGGTAGGAGGGCTGGGGCTTCTCTGCCAGCTCCCCTGAGAGAGAGTGTGGGCAAGACATGGCACAGACATTGGAGGCCCATTACTTAACTTGAAACTTTTCATTTACAAAGTGACAATGATGCATGTTGGTGATACACACACACACACACACACACACACGTACACAGTATGGCTGGATGAATAAAACTGTTCTAAAGACTCAACTACATGCTGCCAACGAGACACTCACAGGCTCAAAGTGAAGGGATGAAAAAAGATATTTTATACAAGAAGAAGACAAAACAAACAGGGATCGCTTAAATCAGACAAAATAAAAAGTAACAAGAGACAAAGAAGATCATTACATCATGATAAAGAGGTCAATTCCTCAAGAACACATTACAACTGAGGACATATGTGCACACACATTGAAGGACCTAAATATATTGAGCAAACACTAATGGACCTGAAGGGGAAAGAGACAACAATACAATAATAGTGGGAAACTTTAATACCCCACTTTCAACAATGGACAGACCATCCAGACAGAAAATCTACAAGGAAACAATGAATGTGTGAACCATCCGGTAGATTAACTGGAACTAACACGCATTTATAGAACATTCCAGGCAACAGAAGCAGAATGCACAGCCTCCTATAGCACACACAGATCATCGTCCAGGACAGACAACTCGATAGGACACAAAACAAGTCTTAGAAAATTTAGGAAGATGAAATCATACATACCAAGTGTCTTTTCCAACAACAATGCTATAAAACGAGGAATAAACAGCAAAAAGAAAGCTGGAAAAACCTACAAATGTGTGGAAAGTAAACAACAAAGTCCTGATCAACCAGAGTCAAAGAAGAATTCAAAAGAGAAGTCAAAATATATCTAAGGGGGGAAAAAAGAAACACAGCATACCCACATGAATGTCCGAACAGTGTCTCCTTCCAGGGCGCACTCACCCGAGTCGGTGGCCTTGTTTCTCTTTGGGAAGCGCCAGGAGGAAGCTTTGCAGTTGCTCTTGATCTGAAGGTCCTTCCTTGTTGGAGCTGGGCCTCTCTTTCTAGCAGATTTGAGAAGTGGTCGGGTTTAGACAGTGACACAGGATATACATACTATGAATGTGTGGAGTAGAAGGTCTTCGTCTATTTCTCTCATTTAAGTGAGGAAAGGGCTCAAGGATGAGGACAGGGTGGGGATCAAGAGCTCTCCCAGCCTCCAGGAGGCTAAGATCTCCCCAGCAGTCAGAACCCACTGGGCTCCCACTTTCCCCTCTTGTCTACAAACTTGTGATTGAGGTTTCACCACTGGCGATATCCCATTAATCAAAACAAGCCATGTTGGGGATGGGGTTGCACCCACAGAGTCAGGGAGGGTTTAGCCACACCTACATGTCCAGGAAAGTGAGCCCTGAACTTCAGAAGAAACTTCCTTAGCCTTAGTCCCCAGGGCAACTCATTTTATCACAGATGTCTGAGCAACAGAATGTATTACCACTTGGGGTATAAAAGTGATAGAGGGACACATTCTACTCCAATGGCCACATGAAGAGTGAGGCCCACAATATACAAACGCCCCTCACCAAGTGCAATAGTCAGACTGTGGACTTGGGTGTGGGACGCACAGAGGAGCTACTTTAGCCTGAGGAGCTCAGGAAGATTTAATGTGAGGTGCTGTTGATGTTCAGCTTAACACAGAACCAGCTCTCGGTGCTGGGACAGGGAACACTTCCTCCCCCCAGAGGAAGGAGGCTGGACAGAGGCTTGGATTCATGGCTGTGAGGACCTGCGGGAATGACAAGGGGCTACCCATTGGGGAGTGGAGAGCAGGTCATTACAAGGGGGGGAGATGGGACAGAGTGGACGTGTGGCAAACTCCAGAGGCAATTGTGCATTCCAGATTCAAAAAGGACAAGGAACACACACACACATAAGGCATTTGCACACACACAGACTGCCTACAGAGCAGCTCCATCACAGAGGGGCTGCAAAGCCCTCTTCTCTGACTTGGTTACAGGAAGAATTCTGCCCCCAGTGAGGGTCGGTCTACCACAGTGAGTCTGCGCACCTCCCACTGCAGGCCTGGCCGACCTTGCTGGTGAGGTGGAGGAGGGCGGGGCTGACCAGGCAGGGGCACAGCAGGGCCAGTGGGAAACCAGGGGGAGGACCTGTCTTTGCACAGAGAGCTGGCTCTGGGGTGGAGTCAGGGCAGACACCACTGGTTTCACGTCTCACTGCATTTACTGAGGCATTTCCTTCTTATGTCAAATTCTGAAAATTAAGTTTTCCTAAATTCTCACTTTTAAAAGCTTCCCAAAATTTCTGAAACAAGCAAAGACTTACAAAACCATTGCAGGAGCAGTAAAAAAAGTCTTCTTGAGTTATTGGGGAGCGAGCTGCAAATATCCCATCTCCTCTCCATTCTCTAAGTGTATTTCCTAAAAACCAGGGGCACTACCCTCTGTCACCCCGACATAATCATCAAAACAGATTCTCATCAGTCCCTTAGTGCCATCGCATCCTAGTCCCCATCAGTTTCACAGGAGTGTCCCCTGTTCACCAGTGACGTCCCACAAAGGGTCTGATGGATGTGGATATTCCCATCTCCTCCTCCTGCGACGGTTGTGGTGTTTGAGGGTTTTATAGGCCCCTTGTGATGCAGACACCGGCAAGCAGTGTCCACTGCATTGTGGATGAGACAGGACAAATTCACATGGACTACCGAGACCTGTGGAGGAAAATGGGCAGCAAGGTCACTCTCTCAAGGGGAGAGCATGCAGACCCTTGCCTTGACAAGCTTTTATTGCTTTTTCTGGGCACATTACATTGAGGAAACCCTCATTTACTATACACAGGTTAGCTTTAGGTGGTTACCTTTTACAGAAAACAAAGGAAAGAATGTTGCTAATTACTTCAAAGAGAAGCATGTAGCAGACCAAGGGGAAAAGTGGTTGAAACAGTTACACTCTGTACTGGGGAGGTTTAGCACAGACTTTAGGAAATTACAGTAAGCACTTGCTGCCTCAATTCAGGATGAGGGAGTTTTGGCAAAAAGCAAGTTTAAAGCAGCCCAGGTACAATGCAGGCCTGACTCCCCAGGGGAGAACCCACCCATGGGCCTGGGTCTTGTGCACCGGACCTCACTTTCTACTGGCCTTTCTGAATGGGAGCTGGGCCCATGCCATGCAGAACGGTCTCCTGTACCCTTGTCTGTGTCGTGTAATTTGAAAGCATGTGGAGAGATTTGTACTACATGGCCACTGTTCCTGTGAGACAGCCAGAAGTCAGCATTAATATATTTGAAAGATTTAAAATGTTCATCCAGCAATGTGGTTGTTTTCATTTTTGAGTGGTTTAGATTATTTAGTCTTCCAAGCACAGAAGACAGAAACATTTTCCCAACATATTTAATAGAGATTCCTTTTGCTGGGTATTTAACTTGTTGCTAATTTTTTTTTTTTTTACTATAACAATCCTACAGTAAAAAACAAAAAACATAAATCTGCATACTTTTTGGTCCATGTCTGTAGGACTGGAACTAACAGATTGCCATGTAGGACCAGCATAGAATCCACTGTACTAGATACTCTTAAATTATCCTTCACAGGGTTGGTTGAAGTCCTCCTCATACCAACCATGCAAGGGAATCCTTGTCCAGTGGCTAGCATTGGTGTATTTTAGAATATTTGACAATTTCATGGGTGTGTAAGGGTATATATTATACTTTTTATTTGTATTGTCTTCATTGTTCATGATATTTTCAATCTTTTCCAAGTGTACTTTCCATCCATGAACTCCTCATATCCATTCTCCTGCACCTTTGTACACAGTTTGACAGGCCCTAATTTATTTACAGGAGCTCCCCATATATTCTGGATCCTGACACTTCGTCATAAGGGATTTAACAACTTTGAGAAATAATAGATGTTTCTTCGGGAAAGACTTCTCAGTGAAGGAGGTGAGTGGGGAGTGGTGAGGGATGGGAACGCCAAGGAAGTCACTGCTGGGTGGAGTGTGCTAGGAAATACTAGAAAAGTCCTCATTCCTTAGGATCCAGATGAGATTTGGATCCAGAAATCACGACAAGACTAAGATGGCAAATCCTGTTCCCACAGCAACACAGCAGAACCCCAGGTTGCATTTAGTCCCTGACATGGAGAGAAAACCACCACCGAAATTCTGTGTGCTGTGAAACACCATTCCTAAGTAATTATATTTTACAGTGTTATTTTACATAAAAATTTAAACAGCATTACATACTGAGAAACTGATAAAGTAAACATCATAAGTATCATTGTCCTTCTAAGAAACAGTGAAGTTAGGACAGGACACACAAAGAATCCCTGAGGTTCTGAAGTCTCTCACAGTGTTTTACCAACAACCTCATCAGCAAGAACAAGGTCTTTAAGAAAGATCTTATTTCCTACAGCCGAAAGAGGTGAAAAATGTTCTTTTTATTGATGTTACTTATTCAAACAGGAGACTCAGTGCAAGAAATCCAACAATTGGCACCAAGAGAAAACAGAACCAGATTTGAAAAAAAGCGCAGTGTTGACATATCCGTCACAGAGTAGAGGATGTGACTATGGCAGGTGCTGGGCTATCAGGATCTTCTGCAGGTCTCCCCATTCGCTGTAAAGGATGCAGCTCCAGGATGTCATGGGTGAGCCCCTGGGGATGATGGAAAGGCGGCCGCCCAGAAAAGACACATGTGGAACTACACCACGCTCTCAGCGCCTGAACATGTCTGCCATCAGAAAACACACACATGACAGTCAGACTCTGCTAAGGACAGCTGGGGCAAGGACTCAAGGGGCCCATGAACTGCTCTGCTCCCTCTACTGAAGCCCTGATTCCACAACATCGATGAGGAGCCCTGTGCAAAGAGAGGGGCCTGCATCCTGATCATCTAGCACTGGGGAGGGATGCAGACAAACATCCTTCTTCCCCTCCCCCTCCTGTTCTCCTCGCCCTGGTCCCAGCACACCACTCTGGGGGCCACTGTCCCTGCCCTGCCCCATGCAGTCCTGCTGTAGTCAGCAGTCAGCATCCTACTCCACCAGCAGCTCAGCCCCACCCATCTTCCCAGTCACCTCTGCTCAGGGCAGGGCCCCTCAGGGGCTCAGGATCTGGGGTCTGGAGGAGACTCACTGACAGGTGCTTGCATCACAGTTCACACAGGAGTCCCTCCTCACAGAGAAGTGGCCCCCTCTGACCCGGTCCTGCACACTCCCTGCTGTTCAACCACTGCCTTACCTGCCATCCTGAAACCGCTTTCTGTGGGAACAAAGTCCTGAACTCCAGCCTTCTGAGTTGTATCTGCAAGACCTTCCACCCTCTTCCTGGGACTAGACCCAGGACCCTCTTCCTGGGACTAGACCCAAGCCCCTGGATAGTCCTCATCCCTTGGACACATCACATGCAGCCACCATGCTGGTTTCACCTGAATGTGAGCACTGCCCTGTCCTGTGTGCCTGCTGTCCCCACAATGGGCCCAAACACTCTCTCCCAAAAGAGTCTGAGTCAGGACTGAATCACTAAACACCTGCAGCATCAGCAGGCCTTAGGCCTTGGTGTGGGTCCCTGTGTTTCCCACTGGCACCAACAGTGAGGAGACAGCAGAAATCAGAGCTCAGCCTGTCCATGTGACCATTACCAAGTTGTGTCAAGTGTTATTGTCCTGGTCTCATTCCCAGGATGGGCAGGTTCAGTGAGGGGGAGGAGTAGGAAGTTACCTTCCCTGTCCTCACTGCAGGCCATCTGCCCTTCATTTCCCACTCAATTCTGCCCTCTGTACCTTTTATTGTAAAGGAACCAGCCTAGGAAAGGGATTAAGATAAAAATCGGTGTGAGGATCCAGACGATGTTTTGAGTGACGGTCCCTACCGCTGGTTCCGCAGTTGGTGCAGCTGCAATGGAAACACCAGCATGTCAGTCTTGTCTAGACCCCATTTATGAGGAACCCCTCAGCGCCTGCTGCCTATGATTCAGACAGGTTCCACCCCTCTAGAAGTGGCAGCCACTGTGGCAGGTCCTCGGGTTGGAACAAAGAGAGGAGATGTGCCCTGTCCCCTTGGGCTCCTACAGCTAATGGGGGAAGGGTTACCACATGCCCAGTCCCTCCTGCTGTGACAGAAGAGGAGATGACACATGAGCAAGTTGGTAGAACAGCCTTCTCAAGAGCTGATCTTGAGGTGCTATGGAAAGATTTCCAGAAATGATCATGAGATGAAGAAGAAAAGTGATGTGAGAAGAGGAAAGAGTACAAGAAACAGATCCAGAAGAGAATAAGCCCTCCTGTTTGGGGTGAGCAAGAAATCCACAGTGAATGGCCCAAGGTTAAGTGCAGAAAGAGATGTGAGGAGCTTATAAGGGAAAGGAGGGATGTAGGACATGCCTATGGCCATTATTTAAAAAAAAAAACCCACTGTGATCAGATCAGTTTCTCAAACCACACACAACACACAGAAACACAGACACAGTGTCAATGCCATTTCAAGAGACCATAACTTTTCCCCTCTGCAGTTACCTTCTGTGTCCAGAACTGTGCTCTGCTTAAGCAACTTCACACAATCTCCACGCGAGATCCAACCAAGGTATCTGGATATATCACTGTTATTGTCCAGTGTCTCCTTTAATGATCTACATCCAGGAGGCAACTCTGTCCAGCTTGTGTTCTCCGAGTCAAAGCGGAGACACATCTGTCCTTTGAAGCCAAACTCCCAGAATGTTTTACGGCATCCATTGGATTCCTGCTCACACATCATGCTGCCCTGCAGGGAGAGAGAATCTGTCCCTACCCCCACGGGAAAGAGGTCAGCCTCAGGTCCTGACAGATCCTCTGTCCCCACCTAGTAACCAGCCCTCTGCTCCCTCCTGTCTCCTGGTCCTGCTGTCTCCTCTGTGTCTGCCCTGACTGCTCAGCCCCTTGGGTAGGATAAACTTCCAATATTCACATAAATACAATTGTTCCCTACCACTACAACACTACTCTACTTCTGCCCTGGATCTTGCAAACTTACGAAAGACTTCGGAAATATTTTTTTGATTGTCCAGCAGTGCCTTCTGGAGCTCAGGGAACAGCTCTGTCCAATGTTCACACCGTTGGTTCCAGGCCTCTGTAGCATTCAACGTCATCCCCACGGGACCGACAAGTTTGGCCATCCGACTCTTACAGGAATATTTAAAAAATTGGGTCCCATTGATCATGCCTAGAAACTCACACCATGGTCGTCCACTGGCAGAGATATTGAATATAGAGCAAAGAGAGGGCGCATCTGTGAAGGAGAAAATGCAGGTGAAAGTTGGGGTTGAAAGAAACGTGACCATGAGCATCTCCCCCATCTCTGTGCCAACAAGTGACTCCCCCTGACACCTGAGCTGCACACCGAGCACTGACCCTGTCAGGTATCTCTCTTCACCAGGTGAGGGCTAGTTCCCCTCCCTTGCTTGAAGGAAACCAGGAGGCCTCACCTGGCAGACACCACACAAGAAACCACACGTCTCCAGGTATGTCCCCTTTGCCCACCAGGCCAATACCCATCATCACTCAGCCCACAACCAATCCACAGATATGACAGGCAGCTATGGAGGAAAAATCTAGATGCCAGAGGACTGTCAGGAAATAGCCAAGGCCCTGCGGGGACATGGAGAGCATGTAGGGGCCTGCTCCTGACAAAGCTGGGTGACAGTGGGGTGGGGATGTGGAGAGATCCCAACATTGGAGAAGGCACAGTTCATGACTGGGGATCGTGATTTAGCACAGCCCTGGCGATGGCACCAACCTGCTTCTGGGATGGGTCCTGCAAGGTTGGCAGAAGGCGTGGCTACCATGCATGGAGCAGAACGGCCAGGAGCAGAATGGCCAGAACTTCTGAGCAGGGAGTAGAGGAAGGGTCAGCGGCTCAGAGAAGTGAATATGCCAGGCGGGGTATAATGTGAAAAGGCAGAAAGGAATCAATCAACCATGCTCCATGGGAAAGCCAGAAGCTAACTCTCGTTTATTGAGCCTAAGAGGAGAGCATGGATGAGAAGACTCTAGAATTCTCAGAAAGCTCAATGATGACTTTTGCTGAAGGTCAGGATGGTGGTAGGAGTCAGTGTTCCCCAAAATGGCTGCAGCAGTAATGGGGGTGGTGAATGTTGAGATAACAAATCACAGGTACAGGTGCTCTGGGTCAGGAGCAAAGGGGGTAAGATGTTCAAAAGGATTCGGAATGTCGGAAATCCAGAAGTGACTCAACCACAGAGCAATGGCTATGGCTCATAGCACAGGGTGATCTGAGATGCAAAATGGATGGGCAGCCAACCTGGATACTTACAGATGAGTTTGAAGAATTACAACAAACAGAGACAAGACAGAAGGATGCATGGTGAGGAGGTTGAAATGGCCTCTCAACAAAAGAACAAATCCTTCCGCCAGTTTCCAGAGCGGAGCTAGAACTCAGCCCCAGAACTCATTACTAGACGGAGAGGCGGGGCTGCAATGAGAGGGGCCCTCCCAGCACCGCAGCGAATTCGAACTCCCTCCCCAAGACCCACAGGCCGGCACCTGGGTGGGTGTGCGCTGGGAGGAGGGGCTATGCACACATTCGCATTTGGTCTGGTCGAGGGTCGGCATAATTTACGGGGTCTAAAGTGAGGCACGGGGGTGGGGGAATAAACAGACACCTGCCCCAGGTCCTGCCCACGGAGGGCTTGCCGGTCCACAGATCCACACAGTGATCACTTCACATTTCCCAGTTTGCAACGGGAATGAAAAGTCTCTGTAGTGGTTGAACTATTTGTGGACTGAAGGCTGCCACAGTAGGGAAATTTAAGAACAATATCCTCAAACTGTCTTTCCCTTTCTGTAAATAGAATGTTAAAACAATATTTTATCATGGATAAAAGGACAGAGATGAGTACCAACCCTAAACCTTAAAGAATAAAACGGGGTGAGCTGGGGAGGGGAGCAGTGTTCCTCGAGAAAAGGGTGGAAGTGACCCTGGGCTGCAGACTAATCTGGCTGCGGAGTTCAAGGCCCAGAGCGGAGACTCATCAGGGGGGAAGTGGCTGGTGAAGAGAGAGCCGGGCGGGGGCTGCAGGTCTGTGGACGGACCTGCCCGCAGAGCCCACGGAGAAGTTCAAAGGGGGCAGGGCAGTGGGAATGCAGGAGGGTTTCCCTGGGGAAGTTGTGTGAGCACAGTATCTCGGCGTGCCGCTGTCTGTGTTTGCAACCCAGAGGAAACGCCACAGTCAGGGGCAGGGGCTCCCAGGTCCCCAGCGAACGACGGGAACCAGGGCAAGAGAGCGGCCTGGGGATGATCCGCGTTTGCTTCAGCAGCTCCTCTTTCCCTCTCCCTTCTCCCCGGGAGGACGCGCCCCACCTCCCCGCCCCCCCCCCCGCCACCCCCTTCCCGCCCCTCTTCCTGCCTGAAGACCGTGCCCGACACCGGGACCCGAACTGAGCCCGCGCAATTGACTAAGGACCTGCCTGCAGGTTCTCGAACCTCCCCGGACACTTCGTCCCGGTCCGCGAACTTAGTGCTCCCGCTCCCCAACCCCATTACTCCCTCCTTTTCCCTGCCCCCGCCACCACACGTAATTTTACTCCCCGAACTTACCGCGCTGAGCCCCGAGACAATCCGCTGCCCGGGCCCAGTCCGCCAGGACAGCCAGCACCAGGAGAACCTGACCGAGCTCGGAGCGGGTGAGCTCCATGGCGCGCAGCCGTCGGAGCGCGAGGCTACTTCGCCGACACGCGTCGGTGCAGAGCTCCTGGGACTGTGTGGTCGTCCTCCCGCCTTTTCCGGAGTGGGTGTGGCTTTCGTGACGAGGAGCGAGGTGCGCCAGAGGCGAGCAGCGCGAAGGAGTATTGCCCGGGGAAGGAGCGGGAGAGTGGGGAAGGGGAGAGGAAGCCCGCCCAGGCTCTGACCACCAGGCCCAGCCCGGCCCGCGCCCCGCGACAGCCCCGCGACAGCCCCGCGACAGCCTCGCCCCCGCGACAGCCCCGCCCGCCGCCGCCTGCGCGGGTGCTGGCACTGTGCACCGCTGCAACCTGTGGGAGACAGGCCCAAGGAGCCCGGGCCCACGCACCCCTGCACCAGCCTCTTTCCCTCCCTTGCTCCCTCTCTCTCTCCCTCTCTCACTCTCTCCCCCTCTCACTCTCTCCCTTCCTTCCTCTCTCTCCCTCCCTCCCTTCCTGTCACTCTCTCCCCTCTCACTCTCTCGCCCTCCCTCTTTTTCTCTCCCTCCCTCCCTCTCTGACCCTCTCTCTCTCCCCATCCCCCTTTCTCTCCCCCCTCCTCCCCTCTCTCTCCCTCTCTCTCCTTCTCCCCTTCTCTCTCTCTCTCTCACACACACACATACACATACACACTCCCCACCCACTTTCTACCCCCATCCATGTGCACATGCCCAAGAGAGAGGAAAGACAGAGAGATGCCTTCTTAACCAACCCCACCAGCCCAACTGACACCCCACAAAACCAACCCCCAGCCCACACACTCTCAACACACATACTCCCTCCCTGACACTGCCCCTCCCCCACCAGCCCACATCTGCAGAAGGAGGAACCAGGGCCCCCTGGCATCCCAGGTGAGGTCAGAACAGGGGCAATGCTCCGGAAGGGTCTCCACCCACAGGCACCAACAAACCACAGGCTCCTATCCTTTAGGAGGATAGATTTTAGGAGGACAAGACTTTACCACACAAACCCTGAATCATGCCCAGGGCTCCCTGCCATTGTCCCTTCTTTCCTGTTATCCCCCTACTCCTCCCCTCTGGTCACTGTCTGTTTGTTCTCTATTTCCCTGTCTCTGGTTCTATTTTGCTGGCTTGTTTGTTTTGTTGATTAGGTTCCACTTATAGGTGAGATCATATGGTATTTGTCTTTTAGTGCCTGGTTTATTTCACTTAGCATAATGCCTCCAGTTCCACCCATGCTGTCGGGAGGGATAGGAGGTCCTCATTTTTTTTCTGCTGCATAGTATTCCATCATGTAAATGTACCCTAGTTTTTTGATCCACTCATTTACTGTGGGGCACTTAGGTTGCTTCCAGCATGTGGCTATTGTAAATTGTGCTGCTGTGAACATTGGGATGCATAGGTTCTTTGGAATTTGTGTTTCAGATTAAGACACAATTCTGTGGGGCCCCAAGAACCCCACAGAACCAGTGTCTCCAATACCTTTCCATCTATGAAGTACCCTGAACACCTTCCTCCTCCAAGTGGCACCTTATCCCCTCGCTTGAGGACACACCCAGCAAAAGCCTCTTCACCTGGCCCAGGAAATCTGGGCTGGAAGGCACAGGGAATACATTTTGCCAAAGTGTGACCTGGGAAGACAGGTAAGCAAGGGCCTTCTCTCTCTCCCCTTTGGTCCCAAACCCATATTTTCTACCTGCTGAGGAGGCTGGGCCCAACCTGCCTCAGAAGTGCTGGATTTTCTGTTCTATGATGTTTGGTCAATTCCTGTTCCCAAATTCCAAAGATCCATCCTAGTAGCAGATTAGCACAGCCTTTCAGGGTCATGCTGAATTCTGTGACCATAACTGTTAACTCACCCTTCTCCACCATTCGATCCTCTCTTTACCCTGCCACACAGTCAGACAGATTCCACAGAAGTGGACCCTACACACTCTGCCTCTGTCTTCAGCACCCAGGCTAATCTCTGATCCTGTGGCATCTAGCCCCTGTCCTGCCCTAGCAGGTCAGTCATGTCCCTGCTTTGGTTATGGGCTGACTGATGATGGGTACTGGCCAGGGGGCAGAGGGGACATGTGAGGGGTGTGGTTTCTTGTGTGAATTCTTCCAAGGCAGAGGCTTCCTAGTCCTCCTCCAGCACTAGCCTTCACTGGTGATGGGAGGACTGGGCAGGCTCAGTTCTTGGTCTGGCAGCCCAGCCATCA
>PVIA01016610.1:0-18290 GCA_004024845.1 Tonatia bakeri | reverse complement strand
TCTTTCCTTCATTTTTACTTTGGCTAATGTAATTATGATGTGCCTTGGCGTGTTCCTCCTTGGGTCCAACCTCTTTGGGACTCTTTGAGCTTCCTGGACTTCCTGAAAGTCTATTTCCCTTGCCAGATTGGGGAAGTTTTCTTTTAATATCTGTTTAAATAAGTTCTCAATTTGTTGCTTTTCCTCTTCCCCTTCTGGGCACCAGCTTCTAACACGGATGGCTGCTCTGGGTGTGCAGCTCAGCACCTGCTCTGGTCTATAAGCCACTAAAAACCAATGAATTGTATATTTTATTTAAAAAAATGTTTAAAGATTTTATTTATTTATTTTTAGAGAGAAGGGAAGGGAAGGAGAAAGCAGGAGAGAAACATCAATATGTGGTTGCCACTTGACCGCTCCCTAATGGGGACCTGGCCCACAACCCAGGCATGTGCCCTGACTGGGAATCAAACCAACGACCCTTTGGTTCACAGGCCTTCACTCAATCCACTGAGCCACACCAGCCAGGGCCAAACTGTATATTTTAAATGAGTGAATTTTATAGTACATGAATTATATTTTGTTGACTGGAAAATCTTATCAACTAGGTGTTTCGTCACCAAAAAGGATGGATTCAGGAAAAAGAAGGTCTGCCACCCAGGGCGCGCGGACACGGCGAGCCAGGTGCACACTCTGGCCCGCATGCTGATGTGAGGGGCATTTATAGACGGGAAAAGGAAATTAGAGGAGGAGGAAGTTAGAACCACAGAGCTGTGTTATAAACAGAGTCTTTCCTGCAGGGTTCTCATGATACCTCAGAGTACAAATACAGCCATAAGTCCAGCTCCTCTCATAGGCCCTGCTGGCTGATTGTGTTTGCTTAAAGTTCCGGCCAGTCTTTATCAAGCTCAATAAAGCTTTTATTAAAATTGACCCACACCTGGTTCATAGACGCATGTGGTGAGAGTTGACTATTCTCACACCCAGAGAAGAGCCTGCTGCTCCATGTCAGCTCTGAGGCAGGGACCAGTGGATTTCCTTTTTCACAGGAGGGTGTGCTGGTGGTGGTTAAAAGGGGCGGGGGGGAGACAGCTCTGAGATCATCAGGGAAATTATAATTTAAGGGGTATTATATAACATTAAGATTTCTGTTAACGTTTAGCTCTAGGAATGGCATAGTGTTTGTTGTACATTTTTTAAAGATTTTTTAAAAATTATTCTTATAGAGAGGGGAAAGGAGGGAGAAAGAGAGGGAGAGACACATCGGTGTGCGAGAGAGGCACCCATTGGCTGCCTCTCACGCCCGGCCCCAACCGGGACTGCCGTCAACCCAGGCCTGGGCCCTGACGCGGAGTCAGAGAAAGGGCGTTTTGGTCCCAGGCTGGCACCCAATCCAATGAGCCACACCAGCCAGGGCTTTTTTTTTTAATTTTGAAAGTCTGTTTATTCAAACTGGGGATGGTAAAACAAGGAAGGGCTTAGGACAAAAGGAGCAACAGGAGACAGTTAGGTGGGGCTGCTGTTGACTCACCAAGAAATGTCACAGGGAGAGAACTGAACCCAGGCGGGGCTGCTGTGGTTCACTGGAGAGTCAGGGAAAAGGGGGCCTTGGGGACGGGTTTAGGGATGAGCCCGGGACGAGCTGTCGCTGCCCATCACTCCCCAGGTTGGAAGTCTCGTGGGTCCCTCAGCAGTTAGGGACTGTGGGGGAAGAAGAGGGGAAGGGGGAGGTGTGAGCGTGCTCCCGGGAGGGAGAGCAAGCTGTTACACATCTTTAAATACGGGTGAGGCACGGATAAAATAAGATTGAGCACTGGGGCTGTTGTACTGTTCTAATTCTGTGTGTGTTGTTACATTTAAATTCCATAAATACATTTTTTAAGAAATTCACCCTGGCTGGTGTGACTCTGGATTGATTAGCTGGCCTGCAAACTGGGAGGTCGCCGGTTCGATTCCCAGTCCGGGCACATGCCTGGGTTGCCGACTAGGTCCCCAGCTGGGGGCACACGAGAGGCAACCACACATAAATGTTTCTCTCCCTCTCTTTCTCCCTCCCTTCCCCTCTCTCTAAAAATAAATAAATAAAATCTTTAAAAAAATTTCACCAAGGTCCTGTGCCAGGAGACAAGCTTAGGGTGGCCCAGTCCCAGTTCCCACCCCATGGGGTGCCAGTTGATGACAGAGTCCATGGGTAAGCTTTGCAGCAGAGGTTGGAAGAATGTTTGAAATGGTCCTTCAGTTTTGCTGAATATCTCTCGATGGGTGCAGAGCCGTGCCTGACAGGGGTGTAAGGAGGCCCAAGCGGTTCACTCTCAGCTCAGCAGCATCCATGCACCTTCCCTGAGGTCACAGGGAGAGTTCTGTCCATGGTGCCACACACAGCCCGGGGCCCTCTAGCCCCATGGTCATGGCCTGGGCTCAGATCCTCATAAACAAATTTTTCACCCACAGGCATGTTTGGCAAAATGTTCAAAAGCCATGGCCATGAGTGCCAAGTTTGTTTGTTTGTTTGTTTTTTAATTATTTCAACAGAGGGGAAGGGAGGGAAAAAGAGAGGGAAAGAATCATCAGTGTGTAGTTGCCTCTCTCGCGCCTCCTACTGGAGACCTGACTTGGCCTGCAACCCAGGCATGTGCCCTGACTGGGAATTGAACCAGTGATCCTTTAATTCTCAGGCCAGCGCTCAATCAACTGAGCCACACCAGCCAGGGCAGGACAAGTTCTTATTACTTAACTTCTGGCATCCCCCACACTGGTCATGGCATGAGGTGGTAGATGGGAAAAGGAAGTTAGGAGAAGAGGTAGTTAGAACCATAGAGCTTTGTTAAAAACAGAGCACGTGTTCATGGTGTTTGTTTAGGTAGCGTGCATGAACCTTACCTAAACACGCACTGAAGATACATAAATAGAGCCTGGTGGAGCACTACGGGGTCCACCTGCACTGCATGAACTTCACCCCCGGATAAGAAGTTCTGAAAATCCCTTCATTCATTCACTCAACAAATATGTACAGAGTGCCTGCTATCCACCAGGAAATGTTCTAGGCAGTGGGGACACAGTAGGGTGCAAGTCAGACGCACTTCCTGCTCCCAAAGAACTGTCACCAGCCCTGGCTGCTGTGGCTCAGTGGATTGAGTGACTGCCTGCGAACCAAAGGGTCGCCTGTTGGATTCCCAGTCAGGGCACAGGTCCGCAATGCGGGCTGGATCCCCAGTAGGGGGCGCGCGAGAGGCAACCACACATTGATGTTTCTCTCCCTCTTTCTGGAGCTTCCCTTCTGTAAAAATAAATATAAACAAAATAACTGTCACCATAGTGGGAGGTGGTGTGGTTGGCGGATGCTGTGTAACAATCTGCCCCAAAACAGAATGGTTTCATGTGCAGAATTTGTTCCCTCTCACAATATGGATCGACTGGGTGGTGCTCTTCCCTGGTGTCGTCCGAGGTCTCCCTCGCAGCTGCTTTGGGCAGGGAGCAGGGTGGGGACACTTCCCTGCGGCCTCTCTCCTGTGGGGCAGGCCGAACTTCCTCACAGCGGGGCGGCTGGAGTCCCAGAAGCAGGTATCAGTGTTCAAGAAAATGTGGGCGGTGTCTGTGCGGAACCTTGCTCGTGCTCAGGACCCATCCCGGCCGGCTGCAGAGTCAATGTCATGGCTTACTAGTGACGGTCCACCTTCTGGAGCCTCTCCCACGGGGCCTCCCTGCTTATCCACAAGGGCCCTCTGAAGCAGGCACTGGCAATTCCTCCGGCTGGCGAAAGTCAGGCTCTCGCCCAGAGCCCCTCAGCGTGCATGTGGCACAGCCGGGATTCGAACCCCGGTCTCTGATGCCCAGTGTGCCCTTCTACTGAAAGGTAGCGCCCTGGTCTGCAGCGAACTCCACGCAGATGGGGGGGGGGGGGCCCTGAGGCAGGACGTCCTGGGTTCGGATCCTCGCTCTGCCCACCTCAGCAGTGGTCTCCTGGGAAGGGCTCGTTTGCTTCAGTTCCTCTGTAAGAGGAAGAGGATCGCGAGTGCATGCTCTGTACAGGCATTTGGACACCAGGCCTGTCCGCGTGCGCAGGGAACCTGCACTTTTGAGCGTTTATTATCAGCAGAAGTGGCTTCACGTGCTAAAGAACCAGGAAGTGTTGCTTTTCTTTATTTATTTTTATTTCAGAGAGAGAAACATCAATGTTAGAGAGAAACGTGGATTGGTTGCCTCCCGCACGCATCCCAACCAGGGATCGAACCCTCAACCTAGGTATGTGCCCTGACTGAGAATTGAACCCGCTACCCTTTGGTATATGGGATGGTGCGCGAACCAACTGAGTCACACTGGCCACGGCAGGAAGTATGGCTTGTAAAAACCCTGATTGCATCCTGTTCATCGCAGCATTACTCACGGCAGCAGAAAGATGGAAACCACCCAAGTGCCAATCAGTGAATGCAGGATAAACACCGCAGGATGCAGACGGACAATGGGACCTGTTCAGACTTAAAAAGGAAGGAAATTCTGACACACACACTACAACATGGATGAATCCTGAGCACTTTCTGCTGAGTGAAACGAGCCAGTCGTAAAAGGACAAGCCCTGTAGGCTTCCACTTACCCGAGGCGCTCGGAACAGTCCAGTCATGGAGACAGAAAGTAGAGTGGTGGGTGCCCGAGGCTGGGGAGAGGGGGGAAGCAGGACTTGCTGTTTAATGCATCAGAGTCTTGTTTTCCGAGATGAAAAGCACAACACTCTAAATATACTTAACGCTTGGTTAGGATGGCAAATTTTATGTTATGTGTATTTTACCCCATTTTTTTAGAAAATAACTTTGAGCTCAGGGTTCTAATCCCAGGCCTGCTGGTTACAGGCAGTGTGGCTTTGGGCAAGTGTCTGTCCCTCTCTGGGTTTCACTGGACGTTACCACCTCCTGGAGTTGGAAGAGTCGAGTGGGTTGTGGTTGTTGGTAATGTACAGCAATAAATAACAACAATAGGCCTGACTGGTGTGGCTCAGTGGGTTGGGCATCGTCCCACAAAGCGAAAGGTCGCAGGTTCGATTCTCAGTCTGGGCATATGCGTAGGTTGCAGGTTTGGTGTCTGGTCAGGGTGCTTACAAGAGGCAACTGATCAATGTTTCTCTCTTCGTTCTCTCTCTCCCTTCCTCTCTCTAAAATCAATAAGCATATCCTCGAGAGAGGGGAAAAAAAGAAAGGGGGAAAAAAAAACCTCTCCTAGAGGTCATAGCCTGGGGAAGAGAAAGTGACAGAGATGTCAGGCCCCGCCCCACCCCCCGCCACCATTGGCCACACTGCACGGGGACCTATTTCCAGGGACCTAGAGGACAGACTCCCGCTGATCGTTCCGTTCAGAAGCACGAGAATGAAGACAGACTCGAAGCATTGCTATGTTGCAGTTGGTGCCTACCTCTCTCCAGAGCTGGGCTTTAAATTCCTAGGAACATTGCGCGCTGGCTAGGAAGCACAGCCCTCCTCTAGAGTCAGATTGTGTCACTCACCACCAAAAACATTATATCAAAAACAAAGACCGTGAATGCTCAAAACTCATCATTTGACAATTATCTCTCTCTGGGGTAGGGTAATTCATGCCTATTGTATCTGTGTGCAGGAATATTCTGTGTGTGCAGCTGTGCGCCTCTTTCCGAGGCTGGGCTCAGGGATGTCACTGTTGGTTGCTTGAAATTGACCACTAGTTACGCCTCCTCCAAAACTAGCAAATTCTACCAGCCAGGTTTGGGGGTGGGCTTGTTGTTGTTTTTTTTCCTCCAGAGAGTTGGTTGTTAAGAGTTTGCCAGCCACCCCCAGTCCTGAACAGGAGAGCAGAAGGCTGGGCCTCAACTGGAGAATACGGCCCCCAGGGGCATTTGGGAAATTCATGGAAGACTTTTTAGGTGTCATCATGGCCGTCCGAAGCTATCACCGCATTTAGTGACCAGACCAGGGCGACTAAGTTACATAATGAAGAGTTGTCCAGCACCTCCCCATGACTTTTGAATACCTTGTCAGACGTTCTTATGGGCAAAAAATCTTCTTCTGTGTCTCTGAGCCCAGACTCTGCTGTGCGTGAGCGGTTCCCTGGCTTGGGGAAACCGGGTCATTGGTCTTGTAGACTGTCCCACATTCTGGACTTGGCTGATTCGTGCTCATGGTGTCGATTCACTGGCAACTTTATCCTCCTGTTTTCTGAAAACTGGTGATTACAGTGAGAGGCTTGATTGGATTCAAGCTCTTCGTGGGTGGGGGAGGTAGGTGGGTGGCAATGGGGTGGAGATTCCTGGCCGATGCAGGGAATCTACTGTCACCTCACTTGGGGGCCCAGCGGGGCTGTTTGTCCCTTTTTCAATGTTAAGATTGTTGGGGGCTCTGGAGGTCCCCGCCTTGTGCCCCCCAGTGAAATTCCTCATCTAGTCGGGTCCTGATTTTGGCCGTGGTAGACAAGCATCACCAGGACCCACATGATGTACCGTTAGGGGAAGCAAAATGGTCATTTTCCAAGAGAACCTTCTCTGAAGTAACAGGAACTGAGAAAAGTTGCTGTTATTTGCCAGGTGTTTTTCCAAGATTCTGGCCTGCCTGGTTTCAAATTCCAGCTCTGTGACTTTCTGGCTGTGTGACCTTGGGCAAGTTCCTTCACCTCTCTGTGCCTTGCCTCCACCTATGTACCACAGGGCTACTAAGGGTGCATACCTCGCAGCACTGTGAAGATGGAATGAGGTTGGCAGACCAGGTAAGTGCTAACAGTTTTTTGCCAGGATAAAGAAAGACAGGACCCTGAGAGGGCTAAGAGTCAGGAAGAGCCTGGCCCAGATGGACTCTGCCCCGCTTCCTCCAGGCTGTCTTCCAGGCCTGCCTCTCCGCAGGCAGGTGCGCAGGGAGGACGGGCTCACCTAGCTTCAGCAGCCCAGTCACCCCGCCTCTCATCAGCTCCCTGGAGGCCAGGGCGGAGTTTATCTACCACAAGGAAGGACTGCTCTGGAGATTTATGCGTGAAGAGTTGACCCCAAGAAGAGTGAGCCCGCTGAGCCACCCTCTGTGGCACCTGTCATCCACTCCCCAGTCCCTGCTACAGAGAACCAGGTGAGAGTTGGGAGGGGAGGTTGCAGCCCAGAGTGAACACACCTCTCGGGGTGCAGAGCTGAGAACGGACTTGAGTGCAGGGATTTGGCAACCGGTGACGCGGGTGTCCCCTCCTTGGTCTCTGATCCCCTCTGGGTCGTGTGCCCACGGGGGGGGCCTCCCAAAGCAGACGGAGGGTCCAGCCGTTCAGGCTGGGGCTTCCACCTGTCCTGCACCCCCACCCGCCCCAGCACCCCAGCCCCCCAGCCAGCTGCAAGCCGGCACCCTCCTCAGCGCCCGTCCCTTCTCCTCCCTGCAGATCAGCTACGTGAGCCCCACCGCTTCTGTCACCTTCCCCTCCCCAGGCCACCTGCTCCCCCCTCCCCCGCACGTCCCTCCTGTCGCCAGTTTCCTGCTACCAACTTGAGAATAAATGGGCGGATGGAAATGCCCAGGGCTAGGTGTTGGGAACCAGAGTATCCCGTTCCCCTGTGAGGATCTGCTCCCCCGCCTCCGGGAGGGCGGGCACGACCCACCGCAGGACCCGGGGGTCTTCAGAGCCCCCCGCCCGCCCCCCGCCACACCAGCCCCGCCCCGACCTCGCGCTCCCTGACTCCATCCTGAGCCGCCCCTTCTGCTCTAGGCCGGAGAGTCAAGTCGGGGACTTCAAAGTGGTAGCCCCACATTCTGTCTACGGCTCTGTTGCCGAGTTGTGATCGCAGTGCCCATTCCAGGGAGCAGGGGTGAACGGGCCGACCTGCCGCGAGCGCGTCGGAGGCGGCGGGCCGGAGGCGGGGGTGGGGGACCGCGTCGGGGGACCTGTGCCTTCCTGGCCGATGGAGGCCGGAGCGGGGTTGGGGGGGCGTTCAGAGCAGTTGGAGCCGGACCGCAAGTGACCAGGTGTGACCGGAATGCTCTCGGGCAGGAGAGAGGGGGGCGATTCTGCAGGATCGGCTGGTGACCGGGCCGGCGGTGCGGCTGGGGTGCGGGGAGCGGAAGCGCGGGAAGGGCTGGGGGCCGTGGAGAGGCAGGGCCAGCCCCGGGGGTGGGGACGGGTGCAGGGGAGGCAGGAGGTCCGGCCAGGCTCCAGAGGGGGAGAGGGCGCGGCGGGGTCCGGGGTAGACGGAAGCGGGCGAAAAGAGAGAGTTTAAAGGGAATTAGCGGCAGGTGTCGTGGCCTGACTTTTCTGGCGGACCTTGGAGGCCGGATTCCTCATTCATACAAAGTTGGGCCCCTTTTCCATTCTGGGCCCTCCTGTGATGTCCCAAAAACACCTCCCAGGGGCCGGACCCCTCTTCTCACCCCCTCGCTGAAGCGCCTGGGCAGCTGTGGGGACTGAGGGCAGGTATCCAGGCGGACTTCCTGACCCCAGAGGGCTAAGGGAATGACAGGCCCCTCCCAGGTACCCAAAGCAGCCCCGCAGCCGCACAGCAGCACCGGCTGTGGGCACCCCCCAAGATCGCCCCAGGGACCCGGGCCAGGGGCGTTCCCGATGCCCCTCCCCCACCCCCTCCGGCTCCTGGCTCCTTTCCCGACGCTGGCCTTTCCCTCACTTGCCGCCCACCATCTCTGATCAGTCTCTGAGCCCCAGTTTCCTTCGCTTTAAAATTTCCAGAGGCTCACTGCAAGGCCGGCACTCCCAGACCCGGGGTTCTCCCCGTGAGGTTCTCCCCACCCGGGCCTCCTCTCCCTCCAGCCTCGGTCGAGATCAGAGGTCAGAGTCCAGAGGCGATTCCTATTCACCACTCCTCGGCGGTGGCCCACCCCACTTCCTGGGTGAGGAGGGGGAGCATATAAGGAGGCTGACCTATGTTGTTCTAGAATATCCCGCCTTTTTTTCTTCACCCAAAGAAACTACCCCTATTGCCTTCTTGTCTCCTGGAAACAAATTTTGGGGGGTCACTCAGGGGCCCCCCCTGCCAGTCCAGAGATCAAGATGTTTGATTGTGAACTTGTGTTCTTTCAGTATTCAGTGTTTCACCCATGGGCACTAGGCTGGAATGGATACAAAAACAGGAACAAAACAACAAAAACCACCCCAGGATGTAGGAATTGAGGAACTGGAGGCAAGGAGATGCTGGCAGAGACTCAGTGAGAGAGGGAGGAAAAAATAAACAAACACAGACGAAGCCAGATGGGGTCATGGTAGAGGTGGAGAGCTGTATCCTGTTAAAAGGCAAAAACAAAAAAACCTCCACCTGAGCAAATGTACGTCTCACTGGTGTCATCAGTGAGTCGCACCAGGCAGCACTCCCCCAAGCGGAGGGAAAGGAGGTCTGGAGCACTGTACAGTGAGACTCTTAGAGGCAGAAAGAGCAGGGACAAGAGAAGTTACAGGAGGCAAAAAGTGGGTTGGCTGTGGCAGGGCCACCTTCCTTTGGGGGGATCGCAGGGTTCTGGGAGCAGAAGACCTGCCTGGTGCTGACCAGGAGGTTCCTCAGGGACCTAGGAGGGGCCGAATCAGGGAGTAAGTGAGGTCTCTGTTGGGTGACAGGGGGCTTAGCATAAGCAACGCCTTTTTTGAGCCTGTTGCCTTCTTTTTAACAATTCTTTTGGCCATATATATATATATATATATATATCCTGAGCACCTACTGTGTACCCGCTGCAGTTTCCGAGGGCTGTGGGGAGACACACGGAAGAGAATGGACACCGTCTCCTCACGGAGCTGTGTGTATCAGAGACTGAGACCCAGAGGCGCTGAAAGGGAGGAAGGAGGAAGCGAGAACAGGGACACAGCAGCGACTGGAGATGGAAGAGTGGAGGCAGGCCGTCTTTGCCTGCCTTCCCTCCTCTTCTCTCTTTGGTCTTTCACTCTCTCTGTCTCTCCTGTTGCCTTCCTGCTCCTGTCTCCGTCTCTTTTTCCCTGTCTCCTTTCTCTCTCTGCCTCAGTGTCCTTGTCTCCCTTCCTGCCCTCTCCTCTCCTGTCTTTTTTTCTATTTCTTCATGTCTCTCTATTTCCCTTTCTCTTTTTTCAACTCTGCCTCCTCCCTCCTGTCTCCCTCCCTTCATCCCTCTCTCCCTTCCTTCCCTTCATCCTTCTGCCTTCTCCCAACCATTTCCTTTGACCCGGCTGCCCCATGTCCTGTACTTGGCAAATCAGGAGCAAATGGAGAAGCCAAGTTCACTCATTGTTTTTGAAGCCTTCACAGCCTAGTTGGAGAAAAGAAGAGAGAAACGCCCAGGGGAAGCGGGAAGGAGGCAGTTCTTCCTCCTCCCAGCTTGGGTGCTCCTTGGTCCTCCCCACAGCTTCCTCCTGCTTCCCAACCCCCAGAGAGTTTCTCTCCACCCAGGGTGCAGGGCAGGGTCTCTGGGGATCCTGGACAGGAATGAAAGTACCCATGGCCTGGAGAGGACAGGAACCTGGAAGCCCATATGGGCACAGTGATACTTTCTCCTTCGTGTAATCCTACTCACCTTTTTACTTTTTTAAGAGAGAGGGGAAAGGAGGAAGAAACAGAAGGAGAGAAACATCGATATATGAGAGATCCATCAATTGGTTGCCTCTCACATGCACCCAACCGGGGACCCGGCCTGCAAGCCAAGCATGTGCCCTGACTGGGAATCAAACCAGTGACCTTTTGGTTCACAGACCCGGTACTCAATCCACTGAGCCACACCAGCTGGGGTGGGCCTACTAACTTATTCTCAGGGCTGACTTCTCTCTGCTCTTGGATTTCTGTGGGTCAACTTAGATATGGCTTAACATGGTCACACTGACTGGGCCCACAAAGACCCTTTAGCTGCCAGGCCAGCAATCAGCGTGTCACCCCCACTCTGTGTTTCTAACCCTAAGTTCCCAAGGGACAGTACCTGCTTGGTGTGGCTTATTCTTCTGAGTCAGGACCCACCCATGTATATCATGGGCTGGCCATCTTGGAGCCAGTATCAAATGACATACCATGGGCTGTGTTTTAGTTTTGTTTGTTTGTTTGTTTGTTTGTTTTACATATATATAAAGGTACCAGTCCTATTGGAGTAGACTGCATCTGAGAGTGACCTCATTTTAACTTAGTCTCCTTGGTAAAGACCTTATCTCCAAATAAGGTCACATTCAAGGCTTTGAGAGTTAGTGTTTCAATATGCCTTCCCTCTCTAGAGGCACAATGCAACCCATGATAGGCTGCGACAAGGTCTATGGGATGGATGAGCAAAAATGTGCTACTTCAGTCCAGCCCTGGCTGGTATGGCTCAGTGGATGGAGTACAGGCCTGTGAACCAAAGGGTCGCCGGTTTGATTCCCAGTCAGGGCACATGCCTCAGTTGTGGCCCAGGTCCCCAGTGGAGGGAGCGCTAGAAGCAACCACACATTAATGTTTCTTTCCTTCTCTTTCTCCCTTCCTTCCCTTCTCTCTAAAAATAAATAAATAAATAAATAAATAAATAAATAAATAAAACAGTCCACCCCTCATTTGCCCACCACACATACTCTTTATCCCATATTTTCAATCCCATTTAAAAAAAAAATCAAACATCAGCCATGGTGGCCAAGTGTTCATAGTGATGTCACTTTTTTTTGTTGTGTTTAAGATTTTATTTATTTACTTTTGACAGAAGGGAAGAGAGGGAGAAAGGGATAGAAGCATTGATGTGTGAGGGACACATCAATCGGTTGCTTTTTGCACACCCCCAAGTGGGGACCTGGCCTGCAACCCAGGCATATGCTCTGACTGGGAACCGAACTGGTGACCTTTCAGTTTGCAGGCCTGCGCTCAATCTACTGAGCCACACCAGCCAGGGCGTGACCTCACTTTTCAATCCTTGTATGTTGGCTCCTGTTATCATTGCAAAGCAGAATTCACCAAGCGTGGATTGTCTCCCCACCAACTCCATCCGTGAAACGGTGATGCGGGTGACCTGAGGCGAGCTCAGGGAGGACAGAAACCTCCCGCGGAGCAGAACGGCTAGAGCCCCCTCCACCTTGCTTTTCAGTGCGAACACGGAATGAGGAAGCAGGGCCTCGCGATCCTTCCGACCTGACAGGATTTCAGCAGGAGGTGTCAGAAGAGTTACCACCGGAGTAACTGGATTGGGGTGGCGAAACAGCACCAGCTGTTCGCGGTGACTGGACCTCCGTTCTTGAGTTTGTCAAAGAAAGAATTCAGAGCCAAGGAACTCAAGTTATAAGCACACGTTTATTTAGAAAGAGAGTGCCAGGGAAAGAAAGTGGGCACAGGAGTGCTGCAGAGAGGGAGAGCATGCGTGCTGGGTCCTTTTTGTTATATATATTTTTTAAGAGGGGGGGCCTTCCAGTAAAGACTGGAAGACCTACTAAACAAATTGTGAGCATTTGTGTTTATCTGTTCTCCAAAGGTGGGAATTCTAGGGAAGGGGTTAGGGGAGGATCTAATAGAATATTCATCAGCTTTATGCTGATGTCTCAAAGTGAGGTTTATTCCCCTGACTTCCTCTGTTCTTGGGTGCCGCTGGCAAACAGCGCTAAATCGATTTCTGCTACGGAGCTCCCAGAGTCAGGTGATTTAAGCTCTTTACCCTCTAGCTGAGAGCAGAGGTGTAAACCATTTACTCTGAAGTGTCCTTAGCTCCGGAAGTTAAGAGGGCTGTAAACTGCTTGGCCCTTTCATTTGTGTCTCAGTTTCCCTAATCCAATTGTCCTAGCTCACCAGTGAGCCTCAGAATCACAGACATCCTCACCCACCACCGAGAGACAATCCCCAAAGTGAGCTCTGCCCACTGCTCCCACCTCTGTGGGCTCGGGGCTGCCTCGGTTGGTCTCAGAAATCACGACCTCAGGATGAGATTGCTTCCTCCTCCGTCTGTCCCCATCTGCTTCTGAAACTGGAACAGCCGGCATTCATGCTTCCTGTCACTTACCAGACCCGATAAGCAGAGAGATAAGGATTGAATCTTTATGGGTGCTTCACTCAGATAGTCGGCGATCTGAGAAGATGGCGGGTTTGTACCCTCACAAACCGTCTTAAATTCCATTTTATTTATTTATTTTAGATTTTTTTATTCATTATTTTTAGAGAGGGGAAGGGAGGGAGAAAGAGAGGGAGGGAAGAAAACATCAATGGGTAGTTGCCTTCCATGCACCCCCTACTGGGGACCTGGCCTGAAACCCAGGAATGTGCCCTAACTGGGAATCAAACCAGTGGCCTTCTGGTTTGCAGTCTGGTGCTCAATCCACTGAGCCACACCAGCCAGGGCTTAAATTCTATTTAAAAATGGCCCCTTTAATAAAGAGAACAAAATGTAGGTAAGGGGTTTGGAATTCACGGAAAAGTTAATTGGATTTAAAAAACTGCAGCATTCTCTCCAGCCATGGTCTTCAGCTGTGTCCTGGGTGGCAGTCCTCTCACCCTAGGGTGCAAAGACTCGGATTCCATCCTGATGGCTCCCGGTCCTCCCGAGGCTTGAGGGTGGAACTGCCTCTGGTCTCCTGCAGTTGGGGTGGGTCACCTTCAGTTCCCGGAACAATACCTTTTCACACACATGGATTATAAAGCTTGTTAGCTATTACTGGAAACTAAAATTTGCCTATTTTCGAGCCCCCCATCATTTCTTGTGTGGCTCCTCCCTGTGCTGTGAACTCTGTGGTTGAAAAGCTAGATCAGCCCTGGCTGGTGTGTCTCAGTGGGCTGAGCACCAGCCTGCAACCCCAAAAGGTCACAGGGGCCGTGGGCCAGGTCCACAGTTGTGGGTGTGCAAGAGGCAACAGATTGATGTGTCTCTCACATGTCGTTTTTTCTCCTTCCCTTGCCCTCTCCCTAAAAATAAATAAAATCTTAAAAAAAAAAAAAGTCCTGGCCGGGGTGGCTTCATGGATTGAGTGCCAGCCAAAGGTTCACTGGTTCGATTCCCAGTCAGGGCACATGCCTGGGTTGTGGGCCAGGTCCCTAGTAGGGGGTGCGTGAGAGGCAACCACACATTGATCTTTCTCTCTCTTTCTCTCCCTCCCTTCTCCTCTCTCTAAAAATAAATAAATCAAATCTTTTAAGAAATTAAAAAATAATAATAATAAAAACCTAACTTGACCATGACAGATATATCCAATATGAAAAGTGGAACTCCCTGGCCCTGGCCCAGACCCCATACAGAAGAGCACCTTTTGCATTGTATGTGATAATAGCAGAAATTTCCTGCAGGTACATGTTCCAGGCAGTTTCGCTCCTCAGAGAGGTGAAGTCACGTGCCCAGAATCACCCAGCTGACGCGTGTGGGAGCCTGGCATGCGCAGCTCGTGGCTAAAGCCCATGTGTTTAGCCCCATCTGGAACGTGTGGGCGTGGGCCATAAGATGATCTCGTGGGCGTCCACTGAGCCATGACCTGAACCTTATTCAGCAAACCCAGCCTTTCTGGCTCCTTTCACTCAAGTGCAAGTGGTGGAAGGGGGTGGTACCATCTAGGAGTCTCTTTCTGTGGGGCCCCAGCACCCACAGTCAAGTTGGTTAAGTTCAAGTTCAGTCACGTAGCTGACCAACCTGAGCTTCTTGTAGAAATATGACTTTCACTTGATCTTAATGGGCTCTGAGTGTTTGGGGGACTATAACTCAAAGGCAGGTATGTTGCTGAATTAGGTCCCATGCCAACTGTTCTTAGCCACAGTGAACACTAAGGGACCACACCTGCATAGCTCCTGGTGGCTCCCGAAGTCCAACCAGGTCACACCCTGCTCGCTTCAGTACCAGCGCCCTTCAGCACTTTCACCAGAAACTCAGACCCTGAGCCTGACCTTCTGGAAATCTTTTGTCTCCCCTCTGCCTTTGTGCCAAGTCTCCCAGATTCCCAGCCAATTAAAGCCTGTTCTTGAGAAAGTTTTTAAAGACTGGGAGGAGCCCTGGCTGGGTAGGTCAGTAGGTTAGAGTGTTGTCCAGATACACCAAGGTTGTGGGTTCGATCCCTGGTCAGGGTGCATACAAACAGCAACCAGCGAATGCATCAATAAGTGGAACAGCAAATCGATGTTTCTCTCTCTCTCTCTCTAAGATAAATTAAAAAAATAAAAATAAAAAAGAGTGGGTGGGAACGTCATATTTATGGGAAAGGAAAAGGGAAGTCTTCAGAAGAGCTGAAGGCCCTCACCTCTTTGACCCCTATGATGCCAAGGGATGATAGTGCTACTTCTCCACCCCGGCTTCTGGCCTCATAATGGTGAGTTGGAACCAGGTCTGCTCCTCCTCTCCTTGGCTGGCAGCTGCTCTGCTGCGGCTCAGCAACCACAGATTCCAAGTCTCATCCTTTGGGAGCCTTTAATTTGTCCTAAGCGTTCCCGGGCGACCAATTAGCTTCTGCACTTTACAAACCCCTGGTTCAAGCTTGATGTCTGGGGACAGGGAGTTCTCAGTGCCCCCACCCCCACTCCCGTGATACCAGTGAGTCCGCAGTGCTCCTGGGATTTCTGTGCTATGCAGCCACCCCACTCATGGAAATGATTTCAGTTAGAATCAAAGCTGATAAGAACAGATCGTACAATTGCTCACAGGTATGGGAGATCCTGGGATGTCGTGGCTCAGACACGCAGCTCTGTCGGGGACTTTGTACACACGTTTGGGTACTTTATGGTTGTCAGTTCCTTCTGCTTCGGCCCCAAAATAATCCATCCCGGCTGCTCCAACCCTTACCCATCCTTTCTGTGTCCCCTGCAGTCTCACAGAATGATATCCGTTTGGCCTTTGTCCCCAGTTCCTGGAGGAGAGCTCATAAAATCATTAGTATTTCCCAAGTGATAAGAATGATGGGAATGTCTTCTGTTCTAATAAGGAAATTCTAGATAGCTTCAGGATGGGACCTAGTCACCAGAAAACATCAAGTCTTGGTTAGAAGATTGAAACTTGCTGCACCACCCCTCATCCTCTGGGGAAGGGAGTGGGATGGAAGGTTGAGTTAATATCCAATGGTCAATGATTTTTTTTCCTGGTTAGGGCACAGGGCTGGGTTGTGGGTTCGGTCCCTGGTTGGGGCGCATAGGAGAGGTGACCGTTCGATGTGTGTCCCTCGTGTCGGTGTTCCTCTCCCTCTCTTTCCCTCTCTCTAAAAAAAAAAAATAATGAATAAGTAAATAAATATTAAAGAAAAAAGTCACTCTTAAATGACACCTAACATGGAAAGTTTCACTTGACTCAGAGAGCTTCTAGGTTGGGGGTACTGGAGGCGCTGGGAGGGGAGTGCCAGGCGAGGGCTCGGAAGCTCCGGTACCTCTTCCGTCCAGCTCTTCCTGCTTTCAACTGTCGACATAAGAACATCCAAACCCTAACGACAGGATCATTTTTCTTTTTTTGTACTTCTTTTTTTGCAGCTTCCCCAAATCTGCAGAAAGATCAGATTTGCTTATCTCTTGTTCAACCAATAGGCAGAAGAAGCGGTGCATAGGGCCAGGTCCTGAACAAACCGCTTCTGTTGTTCGGGGAGCTGCCCCACCTGGACCCCGCATGCTGGTATGGGAAAAGCATTCCGATCCCTCCACCTGGAAGCCAGCGGCCAATGATTTAATCAATCACTCCTACATAACAAAACCCCCATAACAACCCTAAACAATGGGGTTCAGAGAGCCTCTGAGTTGGCGGACACATCTGTGAGCCTGGAGGCCACACATCCAACTCCACCAGCACAGACGCTCCTGCTTTGGGGACCCTTCTGGACCAACACCCTGTGTGCCTCTTCTTCGGACTGGTAGTCATTATTACACATGTCAGTAAAGTGCCTTCTTGAGTTCTGTGAGCCAGTCTAGCGAATTAGCAGACCTGAAGAGGGGTCATGGGAACCCCTGATTTACAGCCGGTCGGTCAGAGTAGGAATGGCCCTGGACTGAAGATTGGTGTCTGGAGTCAGAGGGGAGAAAAAACTCTCATGTGCCAACTGCCTTTAGAACCTTTAACTTTATTATTTTTAAAGGTTTTGTTTATGTATTTTTAGAGAGGGGGAAGGGAGGGAGAAAGAGAGGGAGAGAAATGTCAATGTGTGGGTGCCTCTCACATGCACCCTACTGGGGACCTGGCCCACGACCCAGGCATGTGCCCTGACTGGGAATCAAACCGACAACCTTTTGGTTCTCAGGCTGGCGCTTAATCCACTGAGCCACACCAGCCCAGGATGGAGCCTTTTAGTAAAAACTCTCAAGAGAAAGAGTTAGCCAACATATACAGAGCCAGCCTGCCCTTGCTATAGGCTGTAGCCAGTGAGTGGAGAAGGTACTGCGGAGCCCACCAGGTGGCGCTCTCACGCTCGGTCTGCTCTGCCCGGGAGAGGGGGCTGGCCAAAAGTTGAGCTCTGGATGGCCCAGCCAATGTCTCTTCAAAGAGGATACAGATGGCAGGTAGTGCAAAGATGGACATCTCTAGAAACTGGATCTCCAGTACACAGTAGGTTCATACACTTGTACTCACCATAGAGACACCTACATATGGATCACACACAACTAAACACACAATAAAGATGCACATAATGTATATCTACGTATACAGACACGCACTTGCATAAACATGCAAACCACGTTCCCAAGGACCTGCATGCTCTATCTATGAGTATGGAATATACCCGTATGTATGCAATGCATACACATCACTGTAATGTACACAAGTCCATTTGTACAAAATACACACACACACATATACACAATGTACAGATACCCGTATGCAAACACACTGTGTATACAACACACACACCTACAGACAATGCACATGCCCTGTGCACACACACCACGCTTTGCTACCCACATGTGTAAGCACACACACAAAACTGATGTAATCACACCCACACAACACACACGTCTGAGTACTCACACTCACATGCACACAAAAAGCTAACCCACACTCACACACACCTACACGATGTATGCACACGCAGCTGCCCCACCACACATGAGCAGCACCCCCGGGCCTCACGCCCCGCTAACGCTCCTGCTCTCCCTCCCCCCGCAGCCATGCTCAGCATCCAGGGGCCTTTCTTCTTCCTCTTTGTCTTCACGGCTTCCGTCATATTTCATGTTCAGCAGCGGATACTGAAGATTCAGCCCATACCGGAGGCACAGATGCTGGAACTCGTGTCGACTGTGAGTAGCGCGAGCCACGTGCCCAGGGGCATGTGGACGGTCAACGCGATAGGCCGCCTGGGGAACCAGATGGGCGAGTACGCCACCCTGTATGCCCTGGCCAAGATGAATGGCCGGCCGGCCTTCATCCCCGCACAGATGCACAGCACGCTCGCGCCCATCTTCAGAATCACCCTCCCGGTCCTGCACGACACTACGGCCAGCAGGGTCCCATGGCGGAACTACCCCCTGAACGACTGGATGGAGGAGC
>PVIA01016609.1:0-18277 GCA_004024845.1 Tonatia bakeri | reverse complement strand
GTATGTGGGGGCGGGGTCTGAGAGGGAACAATGGCGCCTGCTCCGCTCTCTCTAGGACTTCCGTTCCCTCCACTGCCTCCCACAAGCAAACTGGGCCCTTGCTGTGCTGGCTCCCAGGCGGTGGGCTGGTGTACTTTCTCGGACTCTGTGGGTTTCCCCGAGAAGTCTCCTGTGAGAGTCTCCCGGCCTTAGTTCCCAGACGGGGCTCTTAAGCTTTGAAACGCGGCGGCGCTGCCCGTTTTTCACTTAGTTCATGCGCAAACGTGTGGCTGCGGACAGCCAGCTGCCCTGCACCCCTCCCTGGGTCTGCTAGTCACCTCCGCGCTTCCGCGCCCAGCGTCCGCCACCGGTCCGTCCGCTGCCGCTGCCGTCTGCACCCTGTGCGCCCGCCAGCCAGCGCCTCTTCCCGCCGGGACCCCTCGACCCCACTTCGCAGGCCTCCCGACTCCGCTGCTCCTTACCGGTCTGGATGTACTGGAGCCCGACTTCTGTTCAATTAATTTCCCTCTGTTCTGGTTGTTAATTTTTTCTCAATCTTTGTTGTTTTCAGTCTTGGTTGCGCGAGGAAGCACAGTGCAACTGCCTATGCCTCCATCTTGGCCGGAACCCTACATTTCTCCTTTTTAAGACCTTTCACCTTTACTCGAATTCCTGCTCTCTGGTGGTGGGTCTACGTGAACTCATCCTCTCTGGTTTTTTTGTTTGTTTGTTTGTTTGTTTTTAATGACAACACAGTCCCCTTTTGCTACATCATTATACATTGCACACCATTATATATCATATACCATTATACACTACTCAGCATTATACACTACACACGACTACATTGTTGACCATATACAGTATATACCATTACACACTGTACACTGGGGGTGTCAAACTCATTTTCACGGGGGACCATGTCAGCCTTCTGGTTGCCTTGAAAGGGTTGAATGCAATTTTAAGACTATCTAAATGTAACTACTCCTTAACCAGGGGCAAGGAGCTTGGCACTGCTGCCAGGTAGAAACAAGGTACCAGGCTGGATAAAACAAGGTGGAGGGACAGGTTCAGCTACAGTCCTCGTGTTTGCCACTTGTGCTTTACACCATTATACACTACACACCACTATACATTATAGGCCACTATACAGTGCATATCATTATATATTATACACCACTGTACACTATATACCACTATACATTATATAACACTGTAGGCACACTGTACACTATACACCACTATACATTATATAACATTATATACTGTACATCATCACTATACACTGTTATACACTAGACACCATTATATTCTACACACCACTATACACTGCATATTACTATAACCATTGTATACTACACACCATTATACTGTTGACTACAAACTCAGACTGTACTTACCCAGCTTCTCAGGTAGAATGTGTATGGCTCACCACTTCTGTATAGAGGGAGAAAACAATAAACTCCCATCCATCCCACTAATGTTATCCTGGTATGTTCCAGGTGGAAGGAACAGCCTTCACACTTTGAGTTTCTTGATTATGAGTACCCTGCTTCCAGAGGAAAAAAAAAATCATTGTTTCAGAGAAGTAAATAAAATGTCAGTCACATGAAGCTATAAATGAAAGTGATGCTTGCCAATGATAGCCTGTTTTCCTACCTTATTTTTGTGGTAAGGAGGCAAAATCTTATTTTTAGTGAAGAATAATGCTTTGCAGTGTACCAAAGCACACACTTGAATGAATTAAGGAGTTTTAGAGATTTCCTCATTAATGGTTGCATATTCTGCAACCTTCAGTTTTAAAGTCTGAGCTCAGTGCTTACTTGACCATCATTCTTGCCATTGGACTTTCTAAACTCTCCAAATAAACCCTCTACCCATTAGCAGTTACTCCTCATTCCCCTCCCCCAGTCCCTGACAATCATTCATCTGTTTTCTGTCTCTATATATTTACCTGTTTGGGATATTTCATATAAATTAAATCAAACAATATGTGGCTTTCTGTGTGTGACTTCTATCACTTGGTATAATGTTTCCAAGGTTTATCCATGTTGTCTACAGCATGTATTGGTACTTCATTCCTTTTCGTTAAGAATAGTATTTCACTTTGTGGACATGAACCACATTTTGTTTATGCATTTATTAGTTGATAGACACTTGGGTTGTTTCTTCTTGGATACTGTAAATAATGCTGCTATAAACATTCATGTAGAGGTTTTTTGTAGACATTTGTTTTCACTTTTCTTCAGTGTATGCCTAGGAATGGAATGGTTGGGTCATATGGGGACTATCTGTTTACCTTTCTTAGGTACTATTGAGCTGTATTAGAACTGATTTTCATGGTAGTAGTTTTCTCTCTCTGCTTCAGATAAATATTCGCTTATCTAAATTAGACAATATATTGTATTAACTAGTCAAGAAATAAACATTACTGGATGATATTGGAAGGGTTTTGTTCATAGGCCCGCACTCAATCCACTGAGCTACACCAGTCAGGGCCAATATTGGAAGGGTTTGGATTGCAGAAGTAAATTTCCAAAGTGAGTTTGTTACTGAACAGCAAGTGGGGTCCTGTTGGCTGCAGCCAATTTTGGAAGAGTGGCAGGCTTCTGCATTGGAGCTCGTCCCCTCTAGAACACCCAAAGAAGAATAACCCTGCCAACCTGTGCCAGGCCAGCCCTATCCTAGGCTGCACCCAGAGTTCCTTCTCATCCAAAATACCATCCGTTGGAAAATGCAGGGAGCTGCAGCACAATCATCCAGGCATCCTCTAGGAAGAAGAGAGAGAGCCAGTGACCCCGTCCAAGAACCTTTCTTTTATTTCAAATCTTCTAACCTGTGATTCCATGCCCTGTGGAGGTGTTCAGTTTCTCAGCCAATTCCATCCCAGGCTGTTTACCTTGGCCTGGGGCAACCTCCCTCCCTACTCCTCCCAGTGATTTGATTAGATCTTTCTTTTTTTTAAATAAAAGATTTTATTTATTTGTTTTACAGAGGAGAGGGGAGAGAGAAAGAGAGGGAGAGAAACATCAATGTGTGGTTGCCTCTCGCGTGTCCCCTACCAGGGACATGGCCCATAACCCAGGTGTGTGCCCTGACTGGGAATTGAACCAGCAACCCTTTGGTTTGTAGTCCAGTGCTCAATCCACTGAGCTATACCAGCCAGGGCTGATTAAATCTTTCTGAATCAAGTTTTTGCTGTTGTTGTTTTATCCACACCCAAGAACATTTTTTTTCCTATTGCTTTTAGAGAAAGAGGAAGGGAGAGAGAGAAATATCGATTGAGAGAGAAGCATTGACTGGCTGCCTCCCCTACATACCCAGAGTGGGGATTATCCATGGTTGGACAAGGCATCAACCCAAAGCCTAACCATGTTTCCTGACTGGGAATCAAACCTGCAACCCTTCAGCTGCAAGGCAATGCTACAATGAACTGAGCCACACTGGCCAGGACCAAAGTGAGTTTTTTTCTAAAATTTTATTTTAATTTTTTTTTACTGTTTTTACAGGTTTTATGACATGATACTCTCCACTACTCATGAATGAGGGAGATATTTTCTGTTATCTGATATTTTCTGATATTTTCTGTTATCATTTAAATAGCTTATTGTGATGGCAGAAACTGATTTTATGACCCAGTAAAGAGAGATGACTTGTACTTTAAAGAGAACTGGACTGGAGGGACTTGAAGATATTTTTCTACATAATTAAAAAAAATTAAGAGGCTAAATTTGAAACATGGCAAAACAAAGTAACATTCATCCATAACTTCAGTCTTGCTCTTTGACTTTCCTCAGCTGGTCAGCACTTACAAAATAAGTCAGAGAATCTGTGTCTCCAGGTGACAGGGTCCCTTAGATAATGACTCAGGCTTGATCTCCCTTGAGATAAACACACTAGTGGGTAGCCACAGCACTTAGAATGTCTAAATCCCAGTGTCCTCATCTGTGAAAGGGGGATGATAATGCAGACCTTACATAGTGATGAGGGTAAATGAGACCCTGGATGTGAAGGTGCCCACAGGGACCATGATCTGCATGTCCCTCAGGCTGAACTTTATCTGCAGGGATGATTTTGTCACCTCTCTACTATTAGTATTGTCTAACACCGTCTGCGCATATTTGGGTGAGTTGCTGGGACTCTAAGATCATTTAAGTTTGCTAGTCTTGGCTAAGCATATGGCATGGAAGAAATTTCGCATTTAATTCTGGTTATTCTCTTTCTTTTCCCTGGTCCTAGTGTTGCTGGTGGAAATAGGGTTCTTCCATGGAGTAACAAGAAAAGCATTTTGGGGACCCGCACACGGGATAATAAGATGTAGTGGTAAGATTTATTGTAGCGACATCAAACAACTTTCCCAGGAGGTCAATGTCTCATTCACAACCGGGTGGCTCAGCTTTGTCCTGCTGTGGAAGAAGTCCAGCCTTGTCTTCACCAAGCCCAGAAGAAGGACAAGGGTCCAGAGATGTTGGGCCATTAACCAGCATCAGCAGGACATCTGAAGCTACTGTAGTTTACTTTAGTACATGCCAAAGCTTAGTCCATCTCAGTTTGTTTCCATCTGGCTACTTTAGTCTCTGTTCTCAACTGTGCTTGGCCACTGCTGTGCTACGACACCCAGGTTCATGCTTGAAGCCCATGTAGGTTTGGGCTCATTATGGCTACCTGGACTGCAAAGCTGCTGTAGAGGGAGTATGAGTGCAAATGAGTGCTCCCAATATCCTACCAAGACAAACCTTTGTTAATCTTTGATTATATTGCCCAGGCTTGGGAAGGGGTAAGCTTTCTTTCAAACTAACCAACTTCTTTCCTGTTTCTTTGTGGGCTTGTACTGGGTCTTTTGCCTAACTAATGTCTTTCCTAGATCTTCTGGGGTTTCATGCCCTCATCCATTCCAATTTTTTTCCCAGGCTAGAGACGTCCCCTTTATGGTTACCATTTTCACTTCTACTGCCCATGCCTCAAAGTTTTGCTGTACCATCTTGGTTTCTACTGCATATGTGCCCAGCAGAAATATTTTCCTTTTACTGGTTCTTCCTCTACATTCCCTCCACCCCTCAGTAATCTGTGGGGAATGGACCAGTGGTTCCCTGGGAACATCGGAAACTCACTCCTTCCTCCTTATATGGGGTTGAGGGGGGTACAGAGAAATGTTAATCCCCTTGGTTGGGATTTGGTTATCCCTTGGGGTGTCTGAAGCTATAAATTCTAGACCCAAGCCTGATTAAGTGTAACTTCCAGACCCAATCAGGTCCAGCCAGTCTAGCTCCCTTCTCTTTTGTTAACTCCTAGCTGCCTTCACTAACACTACCACCATGGAAATCACTTAAGTCATTCAACCTTAGGCAGGTTGTTTAAATTCTAAGTCTCATTTTTCTCATTAAAATGGAAATAATGCTTACCCTGCTTGCTTTTCTGGCTTAGTGGGAGGATCAAATGAGATAGTTTTTATTGATTCATCATTTATTAATGCATTTGACCAACATTTATTGATCACTATATGTCCTAAACAACAGCCTGGCCCATTGTTTCCAAGCAGCCTTCAGTGTCAAGAGGAAAACAGACCTGAAAAAAGGTGCTGCCATTGAGACCATGCTAAGGACTGAAGAACCAGAGGAGGGAGGGCAGGTAGCCCAATCATAGGGGCCAGAATTCACTGTCAGCAATTTAGGGTTGGTTTGGGAGAAAGGAGTTTTATCAGAAGAGCAACATTTTGGTGCCAGAGATAATGCTATCAAAGCATCCTTTATGTAACTCTGCTACAGTAACTCTATGATGTCCAATGCCTTTTTCTTTATATTTTCTCATTTGTCCTCCCTTCTCTACCCCACTGCTGATATTTCAGAGACATTAAGATATGTGTCCAAGATGACTTATCCAGGCAGGATTCTTCCCAGCTACCTTCCATAGACATGCATTCTTTGTTTTATAATGGATACTCTATTTTATGATGAGAACATGATATATCAAAGGATGGGCTGGGAAATGGAGTGTTTATTACTGTATGTCATGTCCAACATCCCCCAGAACTAGAAGCTTCTGATGGTTTGGGATATAACTGCCTAGAATTAACATTGACTGGACCTCCTATGGTTGGTACTTACAGAGGTTTTCATGTGACACACACATCTTTTGATGGTACCACTGTGCCCAGTTGTTCAGCTTCCCCACTGTACTCTGTCATAATGATTAAGCCTGGCAAGATAACAACCCAGACTCATGATTAACACATTAATCAGCTTCACATTGTCTGTCCTGACATGGTTTCTCATTATTGATGATGCATCACAAGGCGATTCTCCAGACACACCTGAAGAATAGTAAGTCTGATTTTGGCAAATGACTGATGATAAATTATACCTCATTCATCTAAGGAATGATCATAAGCAAAAAAAAATACCCAGGTACTACTTAAGTAGAGGTGACCAAGATGTAAATTGTGGACTCTGCATTGTTGAACCATGAGATTTAGATGTCTCTGAAATGATCTGAAATAATTGAGAGACATTTCACAAAATAACTGACTGGTACTCATCAAAAGTGTCAAGATAATGAAAGACAGAGAAAGACTAAAAGACTATCACAGACTAGAAGAGACCAAAGAGACACAACAACTATTACAAAATGGAACCTGAATTGGATCCTAGAATAGAAGAAGGGACATGAGTGTAGGAAACCTGGTGAAACTCAAATAAGGTCTGTAGTTTAGTTAATAGTAATATACCAATGTAATTTCCTGATTTTGATGATTTTACTCAGATTAAAGACAGTGTTTATGTTAGGGGAGACTGGGTAAAGGGTATATGTGAACTCTCAGGACTACTTTTGCAACTTTTTTCTAAGTGTAAACTTATTTTTAAATAAGAAGTTAAAATGATCTGAAATATAGACGCATAATCTTACCAGACAACATGAAATGGATAAACTGTTATATGGAAGCTAAACTCAGCATTTGGTATGGGACATTATTAGCCTCATCCATGTTTCTTCTTTGGCATTATGAATCAGTCAGATTTGTGCACACTTTTACATATATGGGCATTGAGAAGCTTAAATCAATCTGGGTAGAGGGGGTGATTCTGACTGAGTTCTATGACCCTAACATCTTTGTACCTCAGTTTCCTCACTTAGAAAGGTGGAATTGGATTCCATTTTTAGGAACCCTTTAAAGTTTTGAAATTTTTTTCTTTTGTATGTATATTCTTGTTTTTTTAAATTTTATTTTAATTGTTGTTCAAGTAAAATTTTCTATCTTTTTGAAATTTTATGAGATTGCTTCTAACAACTATCAAAACTGAGGAAACTTGGCCTTGAGAAAAAGTTAAACAGGGACATCAAAGAAAAGACAGCTTCTTTATAGGTAGAGATGAATATACTAGTGTCTTGTGAAAGACTTTTGCAAAATAGCCAGAGCTAGTCCTTGTTGAATATTTTGGAAAAGGGATGCTGGGAGCAGATCATGAGTAGGTCAGTTTTCTGTTGGAAATGGTAATCAAAGATCCCTCCTTTGTCTGGGTGTCATTCACTCACAGTGTGACTATAGGCTTTTTTCACTTAAGGCAACATTGTTGTCCAGGAAAGTAGAAGTATATGTTAATTATAAGTCATGTTTCATTCTAGAATTGTTTATACATAACTATCTTTATTTTAAAGATGAAAAATTGCAGAGCACTCTGTTGCTTTGGCTTTGCCTGAAAGTGACAGGAATTCAGTGAAATGGGTGCCCTCTCTGTTGCATGAACTAATAATAATCATCATTGCTCAAGAGGAACATGCAAGATAAATTGTGGTACATGCACGATAAAGCCAATGTACAACAATGTGACTATAGTTAATAATACTGTGCTGTTTAGTTAAAATTTGCTAAAGAGTAAAACTTGTGTTCCAATCACACATACATATGAAAGGAAAGTAGACAGTAACCATGAGGTGATTATTAAGTTAATTAGTTTGATAGTGGTTATTATTTTATAATCTATACATATATCAAAACATCAAGATGTACATTTTAAATATGTAAATTTTAAAAATATTTTTTTTATTTATTTTTAGAGAGAGGGAGAAAGGAAGGCAAACATCAACATGCAGTTGCCTCTCACGTAACCCCCACCAGGGACCCAGCCCACGACCCAGCCCACAACCCATCCATGTGCTGTAGACTAGGAACCTAACTGGTGACCCCCTGCTTCACAGTCGAACACTCAACCCACTGAGGCACATCAGCCAGGACTAAATATGTACAATTTTTATTTGTCAGTTGTACCTTAATAAGGCCAGGGAGGGGGGTAAAGTACACTCAAGCCCTTGTTTTGTTCTTTGCTATCCACCTTATGTCCCTGAGGTGGGTATGGTAGATTGACTGGTACTGCATTTTACAAAGGAGGGAAGCATGCTTGAAAACATTGATCCATGGACCATATACAAACCTATGTTCACAGGGTGTCTATGAATTCACCAAGAAGGGGTGCTCAGTGATAGTAAGATATGCTTGAATATTTTCCCCAATTGTTACCTCTGGTTGGGAGAATGTTATCATTGGCTCACCATTGGATCTTTTCTGCTTAGGATGATTTAAACTTTTTAGAATATCACCCTGCAGCTTCTAACTTTCCCAAGTTTTCATTGCTGTCTTTTCTATGAAGCCACAAAGAAGGAAAATATGTTTGTGAAACTTGGCATTTTAAAAAAACAAAGAGTTAGCAAGGGTAATCAGGTGAGTAATGGAAAATGTCATCATTTTGTATCAATATTAAATGTAATGTTTTGCAAATCTTTTTCTAAGGCCGCATTTAACTTAATTTTCTGTGTTAAATTTTTGTATTAAAATCTGCTATATTTCTTGATAAGCTTTATGTTTTAGACACATAAAGTCAATCTCATTAAACTCTCCTGAACTCAGGTTTTTCAATGAGTTTTTTCAATTGAATACTTAGTTCAGCACACGTTAATATCATTAAATGAATAACTGTGATCCTAGCTCCTTTGAAAAGTGAGTTGGCAGAGAAAGATCTTTATTTCACTGTTTTGATTGCATTCCTGTGGCTAATTGCTCATCTCTAAGAGGCCTCAAATTGTGCATATGCAACTTAATGTTTCTGGCTGAAGTACAATAGTACTTTTTTATTTATTTTATTTATTTATTTTAGAATGCAAAGGAAGAAATGACCTGGGTCCAACAGCTTTTTATTTACATTTTTAAATTGAAATATTTATATATAACATTGTATAAGTTTAAAGTGTACAGCTTATTGATTTGATACATTTGTGTATTGCAATAGATTTACCACCATAGTGTTAGCTAACATCTCTATCAGGTCACATAATTATTATTTTTTTTGTGACAGAAACAATTAAGATCTAATCTCTTAGCAACTTTGAAGTTTATAACACAATATTATTGTTGACCATACTCACTATGCCAACAGCCCTTATATGAGAAAATAGTAGTATATAGCCGTCATTAGATAGTTACAAGAAATCACTAGTGGGAGGCCAAATTCTAAGATGGCTCTCCAAGACTACCCACCCTAATCCCCAGACTGAATATGATGACAAATCTGCCATCAGGATTTTATGGGTTACTCATAAGCTTACCTTATGATAAGAAAATTATATAGGTGGGACCAATCTAATCACATGAGTTCTTTAAAAACAGAGTTTTCTCTGCCCCATAGCATAATAGGAAGTTCAGAGGGATTGGAAGCAAGAGAAGGATTTGATGCACCTTTGCTGGCTTTGACAGGGGAGATAATAGAGGGGCCCACATGCGAAGAGTAAAAATTAGCCTCTAGAAATTGAGGGTATACCTGACTGACAGCCAAAAGGGAAATGGGGAGCTCATAAACCACACAGAACTGGATTCTGCAAACAACCTGAATGAACGTGGGAGCAGGATTCTCCTCTAGTGCCTCCAGATGAGAGACCACTCCAGTCAACAATTCAGTTTTGACTTTGTGAGACCCAGAGCCCAAAACACAAGTGAGTCTGTTGACTTCTGTCCTTCAAAACTCTGAGATAATAAACGAATGTTGTTTTAAGCTACCACATTTGTTGTAATTGTTATGCAACAATAGAAAACTAATATGCTATTGTCCAAAGTTGAAGGAAGTAGTACTATTTATTCTGGGTGAGAAATGATTGAAGGGGAACATTGGATAGCTTTTCATGTGGAATAAGTAATAGACATTCTGTTTTCCATAGAGCAATGCTGTCCAATGAAACTTTTTGAGATCATGAAAATTGTATACAGCCACATTGGTCAATACAGCTGCCACTAGACCTATGTGGCTATTGAACACTTGGTATATGGCTATCCCATCTGAGGTACTGAAACTTAATTTTTTTTCATTTTAAATTTTATTTAATAGTAATGACTTTAAGTTCAAATAGCCATATATGATTATTCACTGCTGAACTGGACAGAACAGCTTACAAGGTTAAAGCAAGAAAATACAGAGGAGCACCAGGGTAGCAGATTTTACTCAACATAAGCAAGACCTCGCTAATTGGATCTACTTACAAATAGAATATCAAGCTTTTTAAGTAGTGAATCTCCAGTCACTGGAACTATTAAACAGAAGATGGATGATTATGTACCAAGGATTATGATCAAGGATGAGGTAGGAGCCCGGCTTTGTGAAGAAGGTTGCCTAAATGGTGTTTTCCACTTCTGAGATTCTAGGTTCTCAAAAGTGGAAATAGCTTTACTGAGCTTCCCTATATGTTATCAGGAAACTAACTTCAAGAACTTCTTTCTCTCTCTCTCATATATTTATATTTTCAAAATGCAGGGAAAACATTTCAATCTTTTTTGGGAGTAAGAAACTTCCCCTAAATAAAAATAGCATCTTAATTTCCTTTTTTAAAAAGATATTTTATTGATTATGTCATTACAGTTGTCCCAATTTTCTCCCTTTGCCTCCCTCCACCCAGTACTCCCATTTCCTCCAGCAATCTTCCCCATTAGTTCATGTCCATGGATCATGCATAAAGTTCTTTGGCTTCTCTATTTCTTATACTATTTTTAACATCCCCCTAGCTATTCAGTACATGACAATTTGTACTTCTTAATCCCTGTACCTTTCCCCCCATTCTCCCCCATCCCCCTCCCGCATGATCTCCATATCTATGATTCTGTTCCTATTATGCTTATTTGCTTAGTTTGTTTTTTTAGATTGGGTTGTTGATAGTTGTGAATTTGTTGCTGTTTTAATGTTCATAGTTTTGATCTTCTTTTTCTTGTTTTTCATATAATAATGGCTTGGTGGTGATGAACTCCTTCAGCTTTGCCTTGTCTCAGAAGCACTTAATCTACCCATCAATTCCAAATGATAGCTTTGCTGGATAGAATAACCTAGGTTGTAGGTCCTTGCTTTTCGTCATGTCACTTCTTGCCAGTCCCTTCTAGCCTGCAAAGTTTCTTTTGAAAAATCAGCCAACATCTTATGGGAACTCCTTTGTAGGTAACCTATCTGCTTTTCTCTTGCTGCTTTTAAGATTCTCTCTTTAGCTTTAACCTTTAGTATTTTAATTATGTGTTTTTCTGTTTCCTGAACTTGCATGTCCATTTCCTTCACCAAAGTAGGAAATCTTTATTTCATTATTTTTTCAAATAAGTTTTCAATTTCTTGCTGTTCCTCTTCTCCTTCTGACACCCCTGTGATTTGGATGTTGGTACATTTGGAGATGTCTCACAGGTTCCTTATTCTATCCTTGTTTTTTAAATTCTTTTGTCTTCTTGCTGTTCTGATTCAATGATTTTTTTCTTCCTTATGTTCCAAATCGTTGATTTCATTTTCAGCTTCATCCTCTCTACTATTGGTTCGCAGCAGATTTTTCTTTATTTCACTTAACACAAACTTCATTTCTGCTTGGGTCTTTTGTATGCTGTTTCCACACCCACTAAGTTCCTTGAACATCCTGACAACCAGTGTTTTGAATTCTGAATCTGATAAGTTGCTTATCTCCATTTCATTTAGTTCTTTTTCTGGAGTTTTTTTTTTTTTTTTTTTTTTTTTTTTTTTTTTTTTTTTTTTTTTTTTTTTTTTTTCATTTGGGCCCTATTTCTTTGTCTCTGCAATTGGGCAGCCTCCCTGTGTTTGTTTCTATGTATTAGGTAGAGCTGCTTTGACTCCCTGTCTTAGTAGCATGGCTTATTGTAGAAAAGCACACCTGTAAATTGTGTGGGGTGGAGGCTTAGGTAATTACCAGGGTGGGGCAACCCATTTCACTGCTCTGTGGCTTTGTGTGTTGGAGAGGGATCAGGAGGGTACAATACTGCTATCTGGCCTCTGGAATTTTGTCTGGGAGGAAACTGTCTCCCAGTACTTGCCCTGCTGCCAGTCCCTTCTCTTTCTCTCTGCATGCTACTTGTGCCCTTCTAGCTATTGCCCTGGTACTGAATCCCAAGTGGGTGGTTCTGTGTAAGTCCTAAGATCTTAGAGGGCCCTTTAAGAGGAGTCTTCTGAGAATCCTGCCATTTCTTCAGCCACCCCAAACCCTTATACTATTTTTATAGCCAGAAGTTCTGGGGACTTATTTTTCTGGCCCTGGAACCCTGGGATACATAGTCTGGTGTGGGGCTGGAACTCCTCACTATTGAGGTATCCCAACCAATCTTTATATACCACACATGAATGTGGGACCCCCCAATTCCACTGTCACTCTGCTTCTCTGTGCCTTTCCACACCTTTCTACTTTTCCATGTGTCTCCCCACATCTCTGTGTCTCCTCTCCTCCTACCCATTTGGATGAATGTGGCTTCTTTAAATCCTTGGTTCTGACTTCTTTTCAGCTCTATTTTCTGATGAATCTGGGTGATATTTGTTTTGTAGTCTAGTTGTAATTTATGCTGTAGTTGTGTGAGGAAGCAAAGCATATTTAACTACACATCCATCTTTATTAGAAGTTTAATTTCCTTTTCTGGTAGTTTGTTGTCCGTATTTACAAACATGACTGATTTTTCCTTGTGATTTTGTATTCTGCAACATTATTGAATTTATTAGTTCTAATATTTTAACATTTTTGTAGAATCTTTATGGTTTTCATGTATATGACTAAGCCATCTGCAACTATAGATAATTTTACTTCTTCTTTTACAATTCAGATACCTTTCATTTTTTTCTTATCAAAGCTTTCTAAGATTTCCAGCACTACGTTGAAAAGAAGTGGTGAGAGTAGGCATTGTTACCTTTCACTGGATATTGTCGAGCTTTTAGTTTTTCTTCATTGATTATGATGCTAACTGTGGGCTTTTCATATATGCCTTTTATTGTGTTGAGTTACATTCCCTCTAGACTTATTTTATTTAAGGGGAAAAAAGAGAAATGGTAACTGTGAAGGGTGTTTTTTAGTGAATATTTGACAGTGTATACATATATTGCATCACCAGGTTGCATAAATTAAATATATATAATTTTTTATTGTCAGTTATACCAACATAAAACTGAAAAAATACTGAAAATTATTTCTTAAATCCAGGTGTTATTTTTTTAAGGTGAAATCCACATAACAAAATTATCCATTTAAAAATGTGTACAATTTAATGGCATTTAGTACATTCATAATGTTGTGAAATTCTCTCTCTCTCTCTCTATATATATATATGTGTGTGTGTGTGTGTATGTGTATATATACATATACTTATATATTAATCATAGATATAATTGTAGACAAAAATATTTCTATCTATATCTATATCTAATCTATATCTATATCTATATCTATATCTATATCTACATCTACATCTACATCTACCTCTACCTCTACCTCTACCTCTACCTCTACCTCTACCTCTACCTCTACACCTACACCTACATCTATATCTATATCATCATATATCTATATATTTGAGTGTGATAATCTGTTAAAAGAGAGATACAGACACTTCCAGCCAAGATGGAGGTGTAGATAGATGCCTATTGCCTCCTTACACAACCAAAATAAGGACAACAACAAATTTAAAAACAAAAAATAACCAGAAATGCCAGAAAATCGAACTATATAGAAGTCCAACAACAAAGGAGTTAAAGAAGAAACATTCATCCAGACTGGTAGGAGGTGCAGATATGGGCAGCTGGGTAGAGAGGATTTGCAGCAAGGCGGCAGCTGGAGGACTGGGGTAGGCAAGGCAATGGCTGTTAGAGTGGGCAGTCCCACTTTTGCATGCTGATAAACTGGGAGGAACAACTGGGGAGTGAGATAGACCATGCAAACCAGGGTTCCAGCATGGTGAAATAAAGCCTCAAAACCTCTGAGTGAAAAAACCTGTGGGGGTTGAAGTGGCAGGAGAAACTCTCAGCCTCACAAGGGAGTCCATTGGAGAGACCCACAAGGTCCTATAACGTACACAAAACCACCCACCCGGGGAATCAGCACCAGAAGTGCCAATTTGCTTGTGGGAAGCAGAGGAAGTGACTGAAAACTGGTTGAGAGCTGAACGAGCTGCATTATTCTCTCTCAGACTCCTCCTCTACATATAGCAAGCACCACAATGTAGCACATGGTGAATTGCCCCACCCTGGCAAATGCCTAAAGCTCCTCCCCTTACTATGTAACAGGGGCACTGAGAGAAAACAAATGGCCCAAATGAAAGAACAGATCAAAGCTCCAGAAAAAATACAACTAAATGATAAAGAGATAGCCAACCTATCAGATGCACAGTTCAAAACACTGATAATTAGGATGCTCACAGAACTAGTTGAGTATAGTCATAAAAGAGAGGAAAAAGTGAAGGATATAAAAAGTGAAATAAAGTAAAATGTAGGAAGGAAATCAGGACTCAAATCAACGGTTTGGAGCTGAAGGAAGACATAAACATTCAGCCAGAATAGAATGAAGAAAAAATAATTTTAAAAAATGAGGAGAGGCTTAGGAACCTCTGGGACAACTTTAAACATTTCAACATCAGAATCATAGGGGTGCCAGAAGAAGAGGAAGAGCAAGAAATTGAAAACTTGTTTGAAAACACAATGAAGGAGAACTTCCCTAATTTGACAAAGGAAATAGACTTCCAGGAAGTCCAGGAAGCTCAGAGAAGCCCAAAAATGTTGGACCCAAGGAAGCACACAGGAAGGCACATCATAATTACATTAGCCAAGGTAAAAATGAAGGAGAGAATCCTAGAAGCAGCAAGAGATAAGGAGACAGTAACATACAAAGGAGTTCCCATCAGACTGTCAGCCGATTTCTCAAAAGAGACCTTACAGGCAAGAAGGGGCTGGAAAGAAGTATTCCAAGTCATGAAAGGCAAAGACCTCCATCCAAGTTTACTCTATTCAGCAAAGCTTTCATTTAGAATGGAAGGGCAGATAATGTGTTTCCCAGATAAGGTCAAGGTAAAGGAGTTCATCATCACCAAGCCCTTTTATATGAAATGTCAATGAGACTTATCTAAGAAAAAGAAAATGATCAAAAATACAAACAGTAAAATGACAACACACTCAGAACTATCAACAACTGAACCTAAAAAAAACAAAAAACAAACTAAGCAAACAACTAGAACAGGAACAGAATCACAGAAATGGAGAACACATGGAGGATTACCAGTGGGGAAGGGGGGAGAAAGGGGGAAAAGGTACAGTGAATAAGAAACATAAATGGTAGGTACAAAATACGGGGAGGTTAAGAATAGTATGGGAAATATGTACAACCCATGGACATGAACTAAGGTGGGGGAATGATGGTGGGAGGGGGTTACAGGGCAGAGGGGAATAAAAGGAAGGAACAAATGGGACAATTGTAATAGCATAATCAATAAAATATATTTAAATTTTTTTAAAATTAAGAATAAAGCTGCCATGTGATGAGAAAGAGATACATTACTGGCAAGAACCATCAGAGGTATAGGTTGTCTGGAAACAGAGTGTGAAATCTTATTAGCAATCTGCATTTTATGTCCTTGATCCTAAGCTTGAGTTATGGCCTTGCTTTAGGTTATATGGGCTTTTAACCTCTAATTCCAAGAATAAATAGTTAGGAAGGTAGTCTCTGCTGTCATATTAGCTTGGACTTAATCCCTACTTATCAGTCACTAGTCCTATGGCCTCAGGCAGTTGCTTTATCTCTGATAATGTTTCATTACTTGTAAAAGTAAGATATAATAGTATTTACCTCATAGAATGCTGTAAGGATTAAATGAGCTGTTAAGAGTTACCTTGCACACAGTAAAGTGTTCAATAAACATGATGTAGTATCACTGTGACCAGCATTATAATATTCAGCAACGGCATCTGAAATAACATGTGATTTTTTTTGCCTCCATTGTTTTTAGATGGCACACAAAGCCTGATGACTGGTTAGGTGGAGCTGGACAGTACTATATGGACTGGGGTCATTTATTTCTTTGATTATTCAAAAAGAAGTGCTGCTGCACCAGGAAACATTTCTAAAATTAATTTAGTCAGGTATCTGGAGTGTGTCAGTCTTTTGAACAATGGAGCTAGTCCCGAATTTGAGGAAAGAAAGTAAATTGTTTCTGTGAGAGTTTCTATTAGTGTCTTAGCGTAGAACACTTCACTGACCTTTTCACCTTTGCTGCCAAGCCTTTTAGATGATGTCACTGGAACTTCATAGCTGATTGAAACTAGACTCCATTGAGTGTGTTATGCTGCAAGCTCCTTGGAGACCTTCTGAGAAAGCCTCTGTTCATTATTTCTGCCCAGCATGATGTCATTAGGGAAAACCATATCTGTGTGACTTAAGTGCTTCCAGGGCTTTGAAAGAAAGTGTCAAGTGAGATGACAAGTCTTTCTGTATGGTGCTTCCTATTATTCTCCATAAGAATTGTTATATTTGGCCAGATACTATGCTTTATAGCTAGAATTTTTCTGGCAACTTAACCCATCTGTGGGTTTTAATGGTGTTTGGCTTACAAGGCCATTTGTTCCTTTCTTTTTTCTTGTATTCAAATACAATTTTTATAAGGGTAAGAGGAATTTTATTGTAGTTTGTTTAAATGGCCCCAGATAAATAAATTTATAATTGAACACAGTTCAACTCTTGGTACTGTTTCAACTACCAGCACAAGCTATTACGGGTTTGCCATAGGCCACATTTATATGTGCATGTGGCTATAATCAGATAAGGGAACATAGATAATTTATTTATGAAAAATACCTAGGGTGTACGTTTTGTTAGCAAAGACCCCTTTCAAAATGCAATAAAATAGGTGGGACTGAGGCTTAGAAACAGAATGGAGCAGACAAGATTCCTGTAACGTGAAGAGCACTGGAGGGTTTTGGGGGATCTGATTTTCTTCTGGATCCCTCACTAACTCACTGTGGCTTTGCTAAGGCACTCTACCTTTCTGGGCCTAATTTCATTAATTTGTACAAAGATAGGATTGGACCAGATGAACTCTAAGATCTCTCATGTTATAAGCATCTGTGCTCCAATAATTTCATGTAGAAAAAAATTAAAAAAAATATTGTCATATTTGAGTAACTAGAAAAGTTAAGAATGAGTGCTGAAGAGGATCTGAATTGCCTGTGTTTGCGATATTTTAAGAATTACCTTAAATCCCTAGCTGGTGTGACTCAGTAGATTGGGCCCCGGCCTGTGAACCAAAGAGTCGCTGGTTCGATTCCCAGTCAGGAAACATGCCTGGGTTATGGGCCACATTCTCGGTTGGGGTTGTGTGAGAGGCAAACACATATTGATGTTTCTCTCCCTCTATTTATCCCTCCTCCTTTCTCTAAAAATAAATACATAAAATAAAATAAATTAGCTTGGAGTGGCTATTTGTGTTGCCAAGTATCAATAAATACACGATCTTGAGCCTTGAGCTGAAGTCACACCTTATTCTTTACCATCATATTTTCTCATCTAATTGAAAAAAGAACAAACCTCAAATGTTTAAACTGTGTTCTACAAATTTTAATTTTAGAAAATATAATGGCCCTGGCTGGTGTGGCTCTGTGGATTGAGTGCCAGCTTGTGAACCAAAGGGTTGCTGGTTTGATTACCATTCAGGGCACATGCCTGGGTTGTAGGCCAGGTCCCCAGTAGGGGGCGCGTGAGATACAACTACATATTGCTGTTTCTCTCTCTTTCTCCCTCCCTTCTCCTCTCTAAACAAACAAACAAGCAAACAAACATTGCTTAAAGATGGAACAACCCTCAGGGTCAAGAATGAATTATTCTCCCCACTTCTATAGCTGAGATGACAAATATGGTGCTCAGAAAAGTTAAATGACTTATTCCTGATCATGTATCTAAGTGAGGAGCTGGAACTTCATCTCAGGTCTCCTGTCTCAAGAACCAGTTCCCCTTATACCCCATATTTTGAATTGCAAGAATT
>PVIA01016608.1:0-18331 GCA_004024845.1 Tonatia bakeri | reverse complement strand
AGCACTGCCAAAGACTGTTGTTACAAAATCACAATCTTAACACCATCAGAATCCTGGGGATGAGGTCCAGGAATCTACATTTTAACAATCTCACTAGGAATTCTATGGATTCTAAAGTCTGAGAAGCACTAGTTAGTCATAATTACTTAGTAGTTTTCCATAAATCTACACTGAATTCTACTGAAAGGTAGTTTAAGCAAATTGAGTACATGAGTTGTCCAGGCACAATCTCTATATTTAAGTACGCCTATAAAACCTAGCTCTTACTAACAAGTGGAATTTTAAAAACAAAATATTTGTTAAAAACAAAATACTTTTCACAACTTTGGTTACTAACATTTAAATGTACCCTCCAACATTATGCCCATTTTTCCTATACTAATCCTTACATATAGGCACATCCCCACTTCCTTACATTAAGGTTATTTACAATGAAACTGAAGTACCAGACCACTGGTATTTTAAACTGCCCTCTCAAATACCCAGAGAATGAAAATATATAGGATACTAACAAATCACAAAAATAGCCAAAGACTAAGCAGAAATAATTTTTATATGGATTTTTCATATTATGAATTTTCACTGTACCTTCTCCCATAAAACTTCCCATTATTCCTTACCATTTAAGTATATAATTTACTCTTAACTAGTCTCATTAATGTAAAGGGGGGTAGGAGAGGTATAACTTTATTAAGAAATGACCAAGTGCTCAGGGCATTTTAGTACTCATAACAGTAACAGAAGGAGCATAATTATCAGAAGTTAATTATGACCACTAGTTCTCATTACTGACAACTGAACTTTCATTATGCCCATTTGTCGGCTGAGGAGACAGAAGCAAAAATTCGACTATAGGCACACAGAGATTCCACTGCCTGAATTTATGATTGTGAATCTGTGAGATGTTCTGGGAATTTACTTCAAAACCAGTAAGATGTTGTGTTATCAGGCCTGATTCAGGTGCAACAGAGAATACAGACATCCCTAGTTTTACTGTGCTTCACAAATGTTCTGTGTTTTACAAATTAAAGGCAAGACCTTTGTCTACTGGACAAACAGTTAAAACTCGATTTATTGCAAAACTGCAAAACTTAATTATGGTCATCTGAAACGCAACCTGCAGTATCTCCAAGGCATACCTGTATTTCCCTTACATTGCGAAGAAAAATCTGCATTACTTTAAGAAACAAAACAATCTGTGATGAGTCCTGAGTAGGTTGCCACAAGATAGAACAGGCAATTTGAGAAGCTTTTCCAGCTCTTTCTCAGTGAGATTTTCAGAAAGCCCTCACTCTTGTATTTGAAATTGTTTGTTAGAAAATAATCTGATACATGTACATTGTAATAAGCAAAATCGTAAGACAGACCCCAAGACTCCTGGCCACTAGTGTACACACACCTTCTGTTATTCAATCAAACACTTACTTAGGCACTGCTGTGAAGGGACGTTGTAATACAATAAAGGTCCCAGAGATTACACAATACTATTTATGGAAGAGTTAAAATAAGGAGGTGATCAGATAAGTCGGACCTAATCACACAAGCCCTTGAAAAGCAGTTTCCTCTGGCTGGTCCCAGAAGAAGTTAGAGATTCGGTATATGAGGATTCAGTGTGCCCTTGCTGGCTGGTAGATAGAGAAGGCCAAGTGGCCAAGAATGTGTGTGGTCTCTAGGTCTGAGACAGACTCTTGGCTGACAGCAAGCAAGGGAATTTGGGACCTTATTCTTACAACTAAGAGGAACTGGATTCTGTCAGAATTCTGAATGAGCTTGAAAAGTATTTTTCAAAATGAGAATTTAGTTCTGCCAAAACTTTATTTTCAGCCTTGTGATGTCCTGAACAGAGAAGCCAGCAACACAGTGCCTGGATTTCTGACCTGCAAAGTTGTGAGCTAATAAATGAGTGTTGTTTTAAGCCACTAAATCTGTGGTAATTTATTTTGCAGAAATAGGAAACTAATACATACATTAAGTACAAATATAAAACATACTCCATGGCTAAGCACAAGTAATTTCTGAACTGTTTTGCCTTCTTTAAGAATACCTACATTTTCTTTTTTTTTTTTTTAAGATTTTATTTATTTATTTTTAGAGAGGGAAGGGAGGGAGAAAGAGAGAGAGAGAAACATCAATTTGCGGTTGCTGGGGGCCATGGCCTGCAACCCAGGCATGTGCCCTGACTGGGAACCGAACCTGCAATGCCTGGTTCGCAGCCCATGCTCAATCCACTGAGCTACGCCAGCCAGGGCGAGAATACCTACATTTCAAAAACATGAGAGGGACAAAAATCAGAAGCAAGAACATTTACATTAACAGTAATTTTTAGAAATTTTCATTAAGCAATGAGACCTTACCATATGCCAGGTCTTACTATTTTAAGTGCTCTATATGCATTAACTTATTTAATCCTCCAATGATGCTATAAAATAGACATTATCATCATCCCCATTTTACAGAGAAGGTAAATTATGCTTCAAATCTCTGCCTTCCACTTCTTTGATCAGCCAGAGAAAACTAGCCCCCTTTAAAGGACTCATGTGATTAGGTGAGAATCACCTTGATATCACTGTATTAAAATAGGATATCCTGAAGCCAGAATGATATAAAAAATTAATAAATTGAAGTTCAGATGAAGAATAAGATATTGATAAGGTTTCAAAGTACCTCCCCCCAAAATACCACCTTAATCGAATAATCAAAATGAACATTATCAGAAATGAGATAAAATCAAATCTTATAACACCTGCCAGGAGGCAAAGAGAATACTGCATCATTTCTGTGATATTCCTGTCAGATACATAACCCGAATCTAATCAGGAAGAAACATCAGATGAATCAAACTTGAGGGACAGTCTACATACACAACAACTAGCCTATAACCTTCAAAGGTTTTAAGATCATGAAAGTCAAAGATTGAGGAACTGTTCCAGATCAAAGTTCAAAAGACATGACAACTAATTGCAAAATATGATTCTGAACTAGATTCTTTTGCTGAATCTGATGTATACAGGTCTGTCCAGAAGGTATCCAGCCACGTAATAGCAAAAAGAGACATTTATTGAAGCAGGTACTAGATACAAGAAACACTATACATAGGAAATTATGCCTCTTCAAAGTAGGCACCTTGGGACCTCACACAGTTCTCCCAATTGCCATCAGCTGCCCATCATTTTTTCCTGAATCTCATTGATGATCTAAAATTTCTTCTCTTTCACAGGTGATTTTAGTTTTGAGAAAAGTCAGAAGTCGCAGGTTGTCAAATATGGGCTGTAGTGGGGGCTGAGTCACCTGGTGGTTTGATGTTTCACCAAAATATTCTGCATGAGATGTGATGCACGAGTGGGTGTACTGTCATGATGAAGCAGCCAATCACCAGCTGCCCATAGCTACAGCCTTCTGAATCATCTGAATAGTACCATTTCCATGGAGAAATGTTCAACCTTAACGCAAAATGTGATGCAAATTCGTTCCTCTACTCACTTAAGTCATTTTGAATGCAATGACCACATAGTACACATGCTCACTCAGCAGCATCTACAGGAGGGCCCCACTGACTAGTACAATGAAGCTGTCATTGCTCACACATGAATATTAGTCTGCTCTCCTCAGCTGCCAGGTTACATCTGCGTCATGCAAACCATTCTCATTATATTAAAAATGGCTGGACTTTTTCTGGGCAGACCTTATATTATTGGAACAACTGGACAATCTTGAGTAGGGTGTGAGTATCAGATTCTAGCAATAAACCAATTTTCTAATTTTGAAGGGTGTACTGTAGTTATGTAGGAAATTGCACGCTACAGATTCAGGGGTGATGGGGCACTGGTCACAAACTTACTCTCAAACATTTTGGGAGAAAAAGACGAAAAGTTCTTTTTACTATATTTGCATTTTAATATTAATATTAAATGCAAATTTAATTTTAATATTAAAATTGCTTCTAAAATTTTAAAATAAATTTTAAAAGCATCCAATACTTTCACTATTTGGAAATACCATACCTAATAAAATAACTAGAGGAAATTATTAATATGTCAGTACCACTGAATGTGGCTGTGATACAAAAGAATTCTTAATTATCAATGCCATTAATAAAGGCATCCTCTGCAGGCCTAACTAGGAAAGCTGTCTTAAATATCACTTTCTGCTTATGTCATATCTAAAGACTATGTGACCTGTCAGATATGCCAGAGGTACACTTAACATGGATGAATATCACAAATAAAATGTTGAGCAAAAGTAGATAGATTAAAAAAGATGCACACTGTATGTTTATATTTACAGATAGTTCAAAAACAAGCAAAACTAATTTTTGATATTATAAAAATAGTAATTACTTCTGAGGAGCTTCAAAAACAAGCAAAACTAATCTTTTATTTTTTAAGTAAGAATTATGATTACTTCTGGGGAGGAAAGAAGAGGCAGAAATTGGAAGCATGGAGTAGGCTCCTGAGATGCTGGTAATTTACTACCGCTTGACCTGGATTATATTTACATAAATGGTTTTTGCTTTGTGGTAATTCATTGTGATACATATTTATGGTTTCTATGAGATACACTTTAATCAAATAGTTAAGAAAAAAGAAAAGAAAAACAAAGCTCACTGGATTATTTCTCCTTTACTTTACAGTAAGTAAAGACTTCGCCTCTCCCTGAAGTACCCTTAACCAAAGAGTAACTCTTCTCTGTGAAAAAGTCATTCTCATGCATAAAGACATCAGCACAGCATATAAAAGGGTGCTAAAGAACACCCATTGATCCAGCCATCTCTCAGGCCAACTCTGACAATCAATGGGATGATATATCTTCTGCCAGATCACCCTCAAACTTGCCATGACTTTAATATCTGACACAAACCCACAACAGGTATTATCAGTCTCCACACTTCGGCTCTGGTTTATGTTCTTGCAGCTAGTAAAATCTCAACCTATTTTTTAAGCCCATGACTTTTTTGCTCAGCAGAAGGAAGCAAACTAAAAATAACTGATCTCCCACAGGTTATCAGACATTTTACCTGTGTTCCTTTCTTTTTCTTTCATAATGTATCTACTTAACAGAAGAGAAAAATCACATTCAAAAAGGTTAGGTAATTTGGCCAGATCACAGAGCTGGTAAAGGAAGAAGTTTCTTCACCTGTAAAATCAGGATTCATGATAGTGCTTTCCTTCATGGGGTTGTTTTAATAATTAATTGAACTAATAAAAGTAAAAAAGTTTACAATAGTGCCCAGCATACAGTAAGTACTCAGTAAAGGCTGGCTCTTATTTAGGAGGTAGTACAGTATAATGTTTATGAACATATGCTATGGAGCCAAGCACCATGATTCTTTATCCACAAGCTTCTATAATCTTTTTCATTTCAGTTCTCAGCAAGCATTTTTGGCTATCATACAATCAATCCCATGGTAAATAAGCAAAAATAACTAATATGTACAGAAACACTTTAGTGTATACTGTCTTTATGAATCCACTGATAGCTGAAGGACAAATCTGCAAGCATTTCAGAACAATCTTTTCCTCATCAAAAATATTGTTTAAAAAAATACATGAAAGAATTTGAGATCTGAGAATGTCATGATACCATTTGAACTAGCCGGAGATTACCTTGGGGTGGTCAGTTGCATGTGAGAAAGCTAAGTTATGTGTGAGGCATCAGAAGTCTATCTGTACTTTATGGAGCTTCTCTGTGCCAGCTCCTTCGCTACCCTGCTGCCTAGTGCCCTCACCTACTCTTCTAACACCCAAGAGCCCGTCTACCTAGTCCCGTGCTCAAAATATGAATGTAAAACTTCTATTCCCCAGGAAATGCTGGGTCCTGTCTATAAAAAGCAGCTGTATTATTTAATTAAAATAATTCACCAAATATCAGTGATCCTCATAGAAACTATTTGTATTTTAAAAGCAGAATATTTATTCAAATGACAGTGTTATCAGTAATATCACCTAATATCTTTATAGATATTCTTTATAAGCACTTTAATGTAGAGCATTTCATTTTACACTCATAAAAATCATGTGAGGTATATATTCTTAGTCCCATTTCAGAAATGAGGAAACAAAAGTATGGAAAATTAAATATCATACCCTACAGGACACCACTGGTAAGCAGCAGAGCTAAGGTATTTCCATATAAGTCCTCCACTCATTCCACCGTATATACACTTCAGCTATTTGGCATTTTCTTATTAGCACTATGTCACTAGCCACTACCACAAGTCACACAGTCAAACAAATCAACGACAACAAACAGGCATCAGAAACTTGGAATTGCACTCTAAAAAACTGCTAAGCTTTAGCTAAGCAATTCATTTTACTGAGTAATTTCTAAGAAAATTATTGGGAGTAAAAGGTCTGAAATACAATAAATATAATGCGTGACAGATGTTTAAAAAATATGCAAACTAAAATTTAGAAAATAAATTATTCTATGGATGGCATTTATATGAGTATAAAAATAACTTCTTAAATTAAACTTTTAAAAAATTATAATTACTATTTCTTAGGAATAATATATGTAATACCAGAAAAGACAAACCTAAATGAATTCTCAGAGTACTACTTCAATTTTTCCTATCTTGTGCTACCTGCAGAACTAGCATCCAAAAAATAAGTCTTAAAGAAATATTAATTCCTAAAGCAAATTTAAAAGCACATAGAAAAAATGACTGAAAAAGAATCTTTGGCAGGTGATTTATTAAACTTTCAAGAAATATGCCACTTGCAAACTGAAATAAGTAACACTATTCATTTGAAGGAAAAAAAGAAACTATATCTTTATTCTCCTATGCTCTACATATGGAGGAAATAAGAGCACTTATTTTTCCTCCAATGGTTAAAGATTATTTTTTAAATTTACTAGTATTACTAATAGTAATAAAGGCTTAGACCATACTTCAAGCTTCAAGTTTATGAATATGATGTAATAACAAGAAACACTGTAATCTTATCCCTAAAAAGAAATCATTCTTCAGTGAAATCCAAAGGACTTTATAAAATACCGTATTTAATATATATTTTTTCCTTTTACATTTTTTTCTAGAAATAGTTTCCGTAGATAATTCTTCCTTATTGTATAATCTAGTTTTAAATGGCTGCCATCACAGATTCCCACCGGTTTCAAGGACATCAGTGCTACAGAGCGGAAACTGCAAGTTATTTCCTAGGACAGACAGTGGATGAGTACTTGCTCCCAATTCTATCTCACCCAAGGACAGCTCTCTCCTCTCCATAAACCCCTCTGCTGTCATTTCCCCTGGGCACCTGGGATCCAAATTCTGGAGAGATGTTAGTGATTGGCTTGAATTACAACACCTTGTCATTTGGTTGTTCCTTACCCACAAGATGCCTAAATCTACATCTAAATCAGAAGAGGCCTAAAATCTGAAACTTCTGAAAGGTAAATGAGAACATAAGTTTTAGATGGTCATCTTCTCCTAATGCTGTCTCAAACACACACTGAATCCTTCTCAGTAATGCTTCAGAGAAAAAAGAAAAAGAGCAAAGCAAATGTGCCAATTAGAATCTGTTACTTTAAAAGTAACTGTTTTCCAAGGAGGGTAGAATCAGGGGAGGGAGTTGGGGATGGCTGGGGTCAGGGGCAGTGGTGGGAGGTAAAACAGACAACTGCACTTGAATGAATAAATAAATACACAAACAAATAGACAAATAAAAGTAACTGTTTTCCAGCCTTAGATATGCTACTACTTTCTGTTATATGGAGAGATCTTAAGTATTAATTGAAGGTTTCTAAAAGGAAAGTCAGACCTTCTTGCCTCCTTTCTTTCTCATTGCCACAATTAAAATTAAAAAGTAAAAAAAAAAAAAAATTAAAGTAAACACAGATCTAGCACAAATAATGCCCCTTTTTACTACAAAATCAAAAGCATGTAATTCTGTAACATAACAATATCACACTTAAGCACACCATATGACATTCTAAGTGAAATGTTCAAATTAAAACTAAAAATTATTACATCCATGTTATCACCCTACAAACCACACTCAATCAGGCCTTACTTCTGCTGTACCCTGTATATTTTCCAAACTGCCTATGAAATATAAAAAGCTTTTCTAATGTTTAAAAATACTTAAGTAACATTTTCTATAAATTATAAAAGTAATATATTTTATATAGATTAGTAACTCAAGGCCAATGGCTAATGAAATACCTATAATTAAAGCTTCTGACCATTTTCACGTTCATCTAGATTCCAGACTGCTACCACTACATACATACAACCTGAAAGATATTTCTTACAAAAAATTTATCAAAGAGATTTAAAATTGCTTGTTAAGTTTTTACACCTTTCTATTACTATTTATTTTGATTTTCACAGAGTTCTACATTTTCTGCAACTAGGGAAAAAAAAGAGAAAGGTGGGGGGGAACACTCCAAAGGACAAGTGAAAAGACCTAACTAAAAATAAATGGAAGTTTTCTAATCAGGTCAAAATTTGTACTAACCTGCAGATTTCTTCCTTTTTATGGTGTATTAGCCTCAAAGGGCTAAATCAAAATTTCCAGAATAAATTTTCCAACCTATCACACACCATTTCTTCAAGGAAAAATTTTAAAAGGCATACTTTTCTTTATAACAAAATGCTCACTCACCAAATGACTGAGCTCTTTCAAATCCCGACAGACAGTGTAGAAAACTCCAAGAAGAATATTAATGTAAGCAGCATAGAAATCGGCCGAATACTCTGGAGGATGATCGTGGGATAGGATCTTCTGAAGGTTCCCTGTTCCCAGGTCACAAACATAGAATGATTATTACAGCACCCTACTTAAATCTTCCAGCATTTACAAGAAAGGTTTAAAATAGCAATAATTAAAGAGTAATAAAACTGTTACGATAAAAAGTAATGCAAATCTTGAAACTCAGATAAGACAATTCTAAATCTAATGTTTTAAAAAAATTGTTAAATGTTGCTTGAGACAAATATTAAACGATGATATCTAAAGTAAATTTCAAGAACCTTATTACTGGCAAAATCAGTATCAGAGACAAAAAATAATACATCCTATTTTACTTTTCTGCCTATTAAGGATAGCAACTTGTGAAAACAGAAGGGGTGAAGGGGTACTACTTAAACTAGGCATATTACCACTAAAAAATGCTCTTTTTTTGGTAAAACTATTTATAAAAGAATTTTGTAAAACTATTAGTAAAAGGATTTTGTACAACTATTTTTTGTAAAAGAATTCATAAGTATTTTAATGACAATCATACTTACTTTGTCATTCCCCTTTTAATGAACTGTTTTCTTCCTACAACTTTGGTATCTTAACTCTCTATCTCTTCTGTCTTAAAGTCTTTATATAACATCATACATTTAGAGTCCTAAACTTGTATTTATTTATTTTTAATATTTACTGCTTTTAGAGATAAAGGGAGTGGGGGAGAGAAACATCAATGTAAGAGAGCACCCAACCGGGGGCTGAATCTACAACGCAGGCATGTGCCCTGACTGGGGAGAGAATCTGCAACCCTTTGGTGGTGAGATGATGCTCCAATGAACTAAGCCAAACTTGTATTTAATCCTGCCAGAAACATTATATTATAGAAGTGCACTTAAAATTAAAAAGAAACAACCACCTATTTTTCAAAATTTCCCAGCTACAGTAATGAATCAATTCCTTATTGCAATCCCCTCTGACTTCTTGGTGCAATGGTCATTTTTAAATTAAATTTATTGGGGTGACATTGGTTAATAAAATTATATAGGTTTCAGGTGTACAATCCTTCAATACATCATCTGTATACTGCACTGTGTGTTTACCACCCCACGCAATGGTTTCTTTACATTTCTCAATTACGAGCTCTTTGAATTTGACTGATACTTTAAACATAGTTCCTCAGGGTTCAAGACTTTTGTAATACTTCCAAGTAAAAAATCTTATAGGATGTTCTGATCATGTCAATTCCCTTTTGTTTAATGTTCCAAATAAGTGAGCATTTTTACCATGGTTAGTACGCCATCTACCAATAGCTCCTCACTTTAACCATTCTCTTATTCTTTTGTTCCTTAAAATAAGTTAGACATAGGTGTAAGATCAAATAATATATGTGGACTATCAATTGCTATTCATGAACAGAAATTTAGAAAAAGCTATATATACTCAGGGGATCTTTTAAACAAGGCAGTGATTTTAAAAAAGACTGTTACTTGATTTACATTTCTATGTCACAGCTACTATAAAAAATACACAGAGGGCAAAGCTTGACTTTGGAGTCTATGTATTTTTATATTCTAATAACAAAATGTAAATCTAATGTCACTAAGCTTTTTCAGCTATGCATGGGAAAATATGATACACAGAAAATTTCCAAAGATGCCTTAAAACGTGGAGATAAGTATATTTTCTAATAAAAGTCACCAAATAACTAGATAGATGGAAGGAAAGAAGGGATAAGTGATCAAACAGATGAACATACACAGGCAAAAAAGATGGTCTATGGATGCATGGATGAGGAAATTTGAAGAGTTAAGTCTCCAGCACAGACCACACTCCTGAGTTCCCCTGAACATCCCCATCTAGCTAGCCCTCACTGGTGACCCTCAGTGCCATGTGTGAAAGTTGGTTAGTGTTACCACTGGCCCATTTCAATACTGATGAAAGTCCTGTAAGAATCGGAAACCATACTATGATGCTGTAGAAGCACTGAGCTGCTCAGTTATAGGCTACAGACAAAATCTGAGGGTACAATTCGGCACAAGCCATGTTAGCTCTAATAGTCTAGGAGTATTCAAACTTATTAAAAAAATACCCCATCTCTAACAGGAAACTAAAAACAGTGCGCTAACTGGTAGTAAATAACGGGAAGGAAAAAAAATCATTTGATTGGTCTTCTGGTGTCTTAAAATTTTGCTATCCAATTACCATTTCTAACTGTGAGAGGAACTTCTGTTTCCAGTCATGAAGGTGGAAGAGGATCCAGAAATTCTATCCTATAATAAACAACTAAAAACTGGACAAAATACAGAAAACAACTACTTTCAGACCCCAAACAATAGGCAGTGAAGGGCTGGGATATGTGAGAAAGGGAAACAAATGAGATGAGTCCCACCATCAGGCAGGCTTTCTAACTACTTGTAATTTTAGAGTTCTAAAAGAAGTACATTAATCTCACTGAGTTAAAGAGACAGAGCTGAGAGTACATGGAGCTAAGGCAGCTAGAATTTACGGAGCACAGCACATAACAGAGCTACGTAAGAAAGCTCCAGAGATCTGCAGAGGTTCCCCTTGAGTCTTGGTTGAATACCACTGTGTATACGAACAGAGTAAATCCCCCAAGAGGAAAAACAATTATTGGAGCGCTGTAACTCAAACAGTTCCAAGAGTTCACACATGTAAACCATTCAAGTTGCCACCAGTCAAAACTGAGAAACTGCTGAATATGTGGGGCATTCAGCTGAGATCCCAGAAGGGCCATGTCTTAGAAATGGAGTTAAAATTAGCCATGGAATAAAGGCTAGATTCTATCTCCAAAAAAAGCTTAAAAAATAGTCCTGAAAGGATCAAATATAGCTTCAACGAATTTAAATGCCTACCAGAAAGAAGTCCAACTTGCAAAAACAAAAAACCCAATATCATACAATCAAAAATTGCTAACCACATGAAAAAGCATACTGGATACCCGTAATGGAGAAAAATCAGTAAAAAAATGAGCAAAATGGAAGAGGTAATAGAATTAGTAGACAAGAGCATTAAAACAACTATTACAAATATGCTCAAGGATATAAAGGAAAACAAAAGTATAATGAGATCTGAAATGAAAAATTCCACTGGATGGGATTAACTGCAGATTATATACAAAAAACAGTGAACTTTTAAAGATATAGAAACAAAAACTATCCCAAATAAAACACAGAAAAAAAAGTATTCAAAATTAAAAAAACAGAGATTTAGTGGGACAATATCAAGTGGTCTAACATACATATAATACGGGCTCAGAAAAAGGGAAGTGGTACTTAAATTTTTGAAGAAATAATGGCTGAAACTTTTTCAAAATTTATGAAACTTTATATTCATGTATCTAAGAAGCTTAACAAATCCCAAAGAGAACAAGATTTTTCTTACCTTTTTATTTCTTTAAAGTCCAAATAATCAAGTATCATAGGGTTTATAATAAATGTAGAAGTAAAATGCAGGGCAACAACAGCACAAAGGTGGTGAGGTAGATAATTACAAATCACTGAGATTTCCATATTATTATTAGAGCATAACTTATCCTAAGTGATACAATAACTAAACCAAAAATCTGATCAAGGGCATTATAATTCACTTGAAGAAAAGAAAAATACATTTCCAAAAGAGGAGCAATCTTCATGTGACAGAGACCAGAAAACAAGAGTTCCAAATTTTGCCCCTAACCTCTGAGTGAAGAGGGTAATCTCAATATCAGACACCATATTCCTAAAGATGGCATATGTATCAAAGTATTACATAATTAGGTGACTTAGCTGCTAAGATTATACTCTTGCTCTGGTTCCATGTTTACTTATTCTGACTCCAATTTGGTTTATCAATTAATGCTTCCTTTCTGAATGCCTTTTTGTGTGATTGGGTATTTTTGCTTTAAAAAACACCTAAAATGTAAAGGGCACTAGAATTTAGTAATTAGACTAAATTAGCCTCATTATTATATACTTTTCAAAAATCTATTAGCTCACATTTTCTAAAACTGGCAAGTTCACTTTAGCAATTTAATTATGCCCTTAAATTTTCCCCATCTATGCCACTTTATATCTTTTCACTGTTTAAAATTTTAATCAAATTCTACAATTCATTATACCATACTTTAACTCAACTTTACTAAGATGAAGAAAACCAGTGTTTTTCTAATCTTAAGTATTCTAAATAATTTTTCAATACTAAAGCCTAAAATGGGCTATAAAAAAATTTAACTTCAAACAGTGATGACATAGATATAAAGAAAATTTTTTTAAAAGATTTTATTTATTTTTAGATAGAGGGGAAGAGAGAGAGAAAAAAAGGGAGAGAAACATAGATATGTGGTTGCCTCTCGCACACTCTTAAATGGGGACCTGACCCCACAACCCAGGCATATGCCCTGAATGGGAATCAGACTGGTGACCCTTTGGTTTGCAGACTGGCACTCAATTCACTGAACCACACACCAGCCAGAGCAAGAAATTTTTTTTTTAATTTTATTTTAATCATTGTTCAAGTACAGTTTTCTCCCCTTTACTCCCAATCCAGCCCACCCACCCCTTTCTCCCAACATCCCTCCCATTACCACCCTCCCCCTAGTTTTTATCCATGTGTCTTTTAACATTGTTCCTGTAAACCCTTCCCCTTTCTCCCTGAAACTCCCTCTTCTCTCTCCTCTGGTCACTTTCTGCCTGTTCTCTATTTCAGTGTCTTGGACTATATTTTGCTTGTTTCATTGTTTTGTTGTTTAGGTTCCTGTTAAAGGTGAGATCATATGGTATTTATCTTTCAACTCCTGGCTTATTTCGCTTAGCATGATGCTTTCCAGCTGCATCCATGATGTTGCATAGGGTAGGAGCTCCTTTCTTTCTGCTGCATAGAATTCCATTGTGTAAATGTACCATAGTTTTTTGATCCATTCATTTACTGATGGGCATCTAGGTTGCTTCCAGCACTTAGCTATTATAAATTGTGCTGCTATGAACATTGGGGTGCATAAGTTCTTTTGGATTGGTGTTTCAGGTCTCATAGAATATAATCCTAGCAGTGGAACTGCTGGGTCAAAAGACAGATCCACTTTTAGTTTTCTACAAGAAAACTTTTTAATGAAATCCTTTGATTTATTCTGTTCTTCCTACCCATTTCTCTTCTCCTTAGTTTGTGGTTTTCATGAAAGAGAAGCTATTAAAAATAAGGACTCCTACCCCCTGGCTGGTGTAGCTCAGTGGATTGAGCGCGGGCTGCGAACCAAAGCATCGCAGGTTCGATTCCCAGTCAGGGCACATGCCTGGGTTGCAGGGCACATGCCTGGGTTGCAGGCCACAGCCCCCAGCAACCGCACATTGATGTTTCTCTCTCTCCCTCTTTCTCCCTCCCATCCCTCTCTAAAAATAAATAAATAAAATCTTTAAAAAAAAAAAAATAAGGACTCCTATCATGTATTTTTGTTTTTAAATCTCAAGTTAATTAGTTAAGGCAGGAGGTGTTTTTGATTGCTGTTCTTGTGAAAATAGGCAAAAATGTGTTGATCTAAATAATGAATGTTCACAACTGATTAGTTTGAAAGGCTGGTGTTAATGAGACCAAGGTCAGGGAATACTATTTTTTTCAGAGCCTGCTAACCACCTTGTGCTACACAGTTATAATCTTTGAATCAGAAGTATCATATTTGTATAGTGACATCACAGTATTAATCTACAAAACTATTCAGGAACACAAAAAGATATTGTGTTCTCCAAGATAAAATTATCAGGATCTATGAAATGTAATATTAAAGAAAAACCGAAGAGAAATAAGAAACACAAAGGCTAGCAATTGGCACTCTAAGAGTCACAGTAATGAAAAATGAAGTTTACAAAAAGAAAAATACATCTCACATAGTTCTTAAGCCAAATTCATGGTAAATAAAGATTTCAATACAATTTTAATGTGCTTTGCCAACCTGATCTGATCTTACTTGTGTGGGTGTTACAATTGCGATATATACATCTAAATTACTAGCTAAAAAATGTAAAAACACACCATTAGCACAATATGTTAGAAACTGCTTATTCAAAAAATTTTAGTTATTACACAAGAATTACCTCGCAGAGTTCCAAAATAAAACCTATATAAATGCAGAAACATAAGCAACATTTATTTGAGATTGAACATAAACTTTAACAATTTAAGACATTAGAGTATTAAAAAAAAATGACTTAGAGTACTCCCATCTGAACATGCTAGCTTAATCTTCCAAAGATTATTTTATTGAATTACCGCTTGTCAAAACAATGTTTTAAAATTTACCTATGCTATAATCAGGGAAATACAAGACAAATGGCTCAAAGCATCCAGTAGTTGGACGAAACTTTTCCCAAATAATTTCACTGAGAAAGATCACAGTCACATTTCTGTCACACTGAAAAAGAAAAAAGAAGTAACTTTGAAACATTTAAAAATCTTAATCAGAGCAGTAATTCCATTTGAATTTTCCTTTCAAATAAATCCAGCAAAGTTTCAACATATAACAATTATTTGCATATTAATATGCCATATTTAGAAAACCTAATCAAGCAGCTCATCCACTTGCAAATTTTCATACATAATTACTTGGAATTTCCATAAAATGTTTAGGTTAATCAACATTTCAGTTACCATGAATGCTAGGACTTATTTTATAAAAATTAAGCGGCACATTTGCTTAAATAATTAAGGCAAAACCATTTTATGGGAATTTTCAAAGAAATCACTGTCTTTCAATCAGTAAACAAAAAAGGCAAAATTTAACATCTCTCATCATTAAAATGCAATGATGAAAAAAAAAACAACCCAGAAAAAAAAAAGAAATATGATTTGAAGAACAACAGATAAGCCATACTATATAACCACACACCCATTACTGTTAGAAAAATTTAAAGTCTTTTAAAGGTTATTTTCACACAAATTAGTAAGTAAAACTGACTTTACATATACATTAAAAATATAAACAAGTATGGTCTAAAACACTAGCATTAAGTAACCAGATATCTTTTGAAGTCTATTTAGAAATTATAATTAGTGAGTGCGCAGGGGAGAATTTGGCCGATCTGAGGAGAAACAGACTAGGAGACCACGGATATCGCAACATTTATGAAAATAGGGCATCAGAAGTTATCCAGATATTGAAGGAACGGACTGTAGGAGGTCAGAAGGGACCTGTGCTGGGCGCGGAGAGCGCTCGCGCCCCTGGGTCTGTCTCTGGGCGCCCGGAAGGGCGGAGTCGCTGCGCCGCCCCGTCCCCAGTCAGGGGCTGGAAAGCAGAAGCGCAGGAGTCGTGCGCACCCACGGGAACAGTGAGTACCCAGTCTGCCGGACCAGGAGAGACCTTGCCGTGGGGGTGGAGTCCTTCCCGTGGGCGCCCGCGCCCCCAAACGGGTGTGTGTGGTTTTGGGGAGGACTGAGACCCCGCAGCCCAGCCGGGAACAGGGAAGGTCTTCCGGAGCTGAGACGATCTGTGGCGGGCGCACGCCTTGCGGGTTTACTCAATCAAACGGAGATCCCAGAGGGGACACAGCTTTTCCCGGGTGCTGGGGTCCACAGCGGATACAAAGGGAAGGGCGTGACCCTTCCCAAGCTCCAGAGGGTGCGTCTGGAGACCGGAGGAGAGACAGCACTGCCCCAGAACCGGGAGCCCACGAGGGGAAGTTCGGGAGCCCGCGCAGTCCCGGCCCAGGCATCCTGACCCGGAAGAGAGGCGGGGGCTCCGCTGAGTGTAGAGCCCTGGTGGCGCAGCTGGGGGAGGGGCGCAATGCCTGGCCGCCTGCGCCCCGAGCCCAGACGGAGACAGCAATAGTTTCTGGGAAAAGCTGGTGGCCAGCCCTGAGGCTGACTGAGTTCTGTCTTAGAAAGGTGAAAGGCAGTCTCACCGCTCGCTCCTCAGCCTGCTTGCGCTGGCAGGAACAGAAACACCGATTTGGCCAGTCTGAAACCAACAAGAGTTTTTTTTTTTGTGTGTGTGTTTCTTTTTTGTTTGTTTATGTTTTACATTTGCTTTGGTTGTGGGTGTTTCTTTATTTTTTCTTTCTCTCTGTCTCTCTGTGTTTTCTTCTTCTTTCTTTCTATTTTTTTCTTTTCTTTTTTTCCCCTTATCCTACTAATGTTTCTTTGATTGTATCTTGATTTGGTTTATAAAGCAACATTTTATTTAAGAAAAAAACTCTATATTTTTATATCTCTCAATTCTTTATAATTCTTTTCCATCCATCTTAGTGTTATTACTTCTGCTCCAAATCTATCTCTCCTGTAATATATCTGCTGGTTGTTTTATTTTGGTTGTTGTTGTTTGTTTTTGTTTTTGCATGCAAATTTATATTATCTTTTTCTCTCTTTTCTGACATTTTTATTTCAATAGTATTTTCTTTTCTTTTTACATAATCTTCTTTGCTTAGCTGGTTATACTGTCGATTGATAGGTTCCCCCTATTATCACATTCACAATGTGTTGATAATTTACTGTCCCTCACTTGGGTCCCATTGGTACACCAGTCAAGATTCTATGCTCCTTATTCTTGTTGTCTAGATCTCATAGAATCTGCCCTAAGATTGTTGCTTCAATATCACTATAAATAAGACTTATTTCATATACTTGTAAATACAACTCAACACCCCTCATAGATCTTGGCTCACTTCACAATTTCCAAAACTCTACTAACGTAGGGGTTACCTCTATTCTTTTACACACTACCCCTATTTACTATTCTTTCTTCCTACCCTACCTCAGAATCGGACCTCTTGCTGTCACATAGCTTTGTAGATCCAACTAACAACACTTTTCTCTCCCCTAAGAGTCTTATCATTCCATACTTTTTAAAACGTAGATAGTGGGGCAGAAGATCACGGTTTACACTATATATAGACAAAGGATCTCCCACCTCTTCTCTACTGGTTGCTACTGTATATCATAGAATACTGGTTTTCTGTCTTAACCCATTTTGCCTTACTCCTCCAACTGATCACAAAAAAGAGTAGGAGGAAGCTGTGAACACCAGGATACCCAAAAGAGACTACACCACTGATCCTCGCAGGTATTCTACCACAGAAGATCACACCATAAACACAAGGAACCAGAACAGATCAACTTAAGAAACAGAGGTTAACAAGAAGAGTCTCAGAAACAATGAGAAAACAAAGAAACAATCCGCAAATGAAGGGAAAGGAGGAAGCCCCAGAAGGAATGCCGAATGAAATAGAGGCAACTCAACTATCAGATATTGAGTTCAAAACAATGATTACAAGGAAGTTCAACGAGCTCACAATGAGCTTCCAGAAACTAGAGGGAAGCTACACTGAGCTCACTGCAAACTATATCAATATGAAAAAGGAAATAGAAACTATCAACAAAGGCAAAGAGGAAATGAAAAATACAATTTCTGAACTGAAGAACACAGTAGAAGGGATGAAAAGCAGGATTGATGAAGCAGAAGATTGGATCAGCGAATTGGAGGACAAAGTAGAAAAAAACATTCAGGAAGAACAAGAAAAGGAAAAGAGGCTCAGAAAAAATGAAGAGGGATTAAGAGAAATGCAAGACAATATGAAACGTAATAATATCCGTATAATAGGGATACCAGAAGGAGAAGAAGATGAGCAAGGGATAGAAAACCTACTTGAAAAAGTAATGATGGAAAACTTCCC
>PVIA01016607.1:0-18293 GCA_004024845.1 Tonatia bakeri | reverse complement strand
CAGGTGGAGAGTGACCAGAGGAGAGAGAAGAGGGATTTCGGGGGAGAGGGGGAGGGGTTTATAGGATCAAAGTTAAAGGACACATGGATAAAAGCTAGGGGGAGGGTGGTAATGGGAGGGAGGTAGGGAGGGGGGGTGGGAGGGCTTGATTGGGAGTAAGGGGGAGAAAACTGTACTTGAACATTCATTTAAATAAAAAAAAGAAAAAAATGAACAGTATATATACAGAGAGCTCATGTCTCAAATTCATTATAACAAAATTGTTGATTTATGTAACCTCAGCTCTCCAGAATGCTGCTAAATCTAATCTTTTCAAATAACTATAGAAAACAGGACCTCTGAATAACAACACAATATACCCAAGATTACAAGACACAAATCAGTTGGTCACTGAAGGTGGGAAAAGCACTCTTTCTGGCCGATGTTGGTGAAATAAATAGAGAAATGGAGGTGTTAAGTAGCAGGTTAGAGTTCAACCAAAAACAGGGCAATGGAACCTAGTGATACAGCTCATAAATGTTAGCATTCTGGAACATGAAGCCAAGGTGAGATGGTTGGGCAGGGGAACTAGGGGGCAAGCACAACGTATCCAGAACAAGTTAGCATCTCTATAGGCTTGAACTAGTGGTTGTAGTTTCTGGAAGGTAAAAAGTATTAGGGAGTGTTTGCATAGGGGTTTCAGAAAAAGTGACAGAAATTTTTAGTACATTTCTTAAAGATCAGCCAGGATTTTAAAGTTATGTAAAGACTACCAAATTTTGCATGTGATGTTGTATCATAAGTTAAGGAAGATAATATCATTCATTGGGTATATATATATATATATATATATATATATATATATATGAATTATATATAAATATGTAAGTATTTATACTATGTAAGTGATCTATACACCTACATTTATCCAATCTTGCCAAAATTTTTGCCAGGAAAGAACCATTATTATCCACATTTAACAGATGAGGAAACTGAACAAGACTATACTGACTCAAGGTAATAGTTGATGGAGATGGATTTAAACCCTGGCAGGGTCATTCATGAACCTCCAAACTCAACCATTAAGCTACATGGTTTCCTTAATTTCCTTGTTTAAGACTTGAAGTAGAACATCATATTTGTTCTACTTCGTATCACATTTGTGTTAGGAATAACATAAACATTTAGTTTTGGAGGTCTAGGGAACCTCCAAGTGTCCTTAAGACTCCTTCATGTTCTTGGGGAACTTATTTATTAAAAGATTCCTCTACTGAGGCTTTCGTGTCCTAGTACCTAGATTTGTGTCCTTGAATGTGAAACTCAACCAATTTTCCCCTTGAAAAATACAAATAATATAAAACTTCATAGGCAAAATAGGGGTATGGTTAATTATATTATATACACCATGGAAAATTATATAAAGAGTTTATATTAGACATTTCTGTTTTGTACTGTTTTTTTCCTCAGGTACTGTATGGGTTAACTATGTCAAAATATGCTGCATTACAACTACAAAATCTCAGTAGCCTATAGCAGCAAATGCTTATTTAGCTGTTATCTATGTGGGTTGACTGAGGGTTGGATGCTATAGACTGGGCTTGGTTTAGCGACTCTGCTGATCTTAGTGGGGCTTGCTTATGCATACAGAGGTTGGCTGGAGTCAGTTGGTCTAGGCTGGGATGACTGTGCTCCACATGTCCCTCATATTCTTCTGGAAACTATAGGGTTAACCTTCTTGTTCTTTTTATAATGGCAGGAGCACAATAGGGCAAACCCAATCACATGAGTGCATTTTAATCATATTACCCACCATAACAGCTCACATCTCATTGAGAGAACAAGTGACTTAGTTGGATATTTCTTAGTGTTATGTTGTACCATTTGGATGTGGTTAAAAATATCCCTAACATTTTCCTTCTCTGCTATAAGAACTGTCACATAGACCAATGGAACAGAACAGAAGGCCCAGAAATAAACCCAAATCTCTATGGTAAATTAATATTTGACAAAGAGGGAAGAAGTGTAAATTAGACTAAAAATAGCCTCTTCAATAAATATTGTTGGGAGATATGGACAACTACATACAAAGAAATGAAACTCGATCACCAACTTACACCATACACAAAAATAAATTCGAGGAGAATAAAACACTTAAATATAAGTCATGACACCATAAGAGTCCTAGAGGAAAACATTGGCAGGAAAATCTCAGACATTCCACGCAGCAACATCTTCACTGATATGCCCCCTAAAGCAAGGCAAATAAGGAAGAAAATAAATGGATAGGACCTCATCAAATTAAAAAGCTTCTGCATAGCTAAAGAAAACAGCATTAAAATGAAAAGAGAACCAACCATATAGGAAAACATGTTTGCCAATGATACCTCAGACAAGGGCTTGATCTCCAAAATATGTAAAGAACTCACACAACTCCACTTCAGGAAGACCAAAAACCCAATTAAAAAGTGGGCAAAATACTCCTCCAAAGAGGACATTCAGAGGACCCAGAGACATAGGAAAAGATGCTCATCATCGCTAGCTATCAGAGAGATGCAAACTAAAACCACAATGAGATATCACTTCACACCATTGATAATGGCCATCATAAACAAATCAACAAACAAGTGTTGGAGAAGAGGGCACTGTAGTTAGTACACTGTTGGTGGGAATGCAGACTGGTGCAGCCACTGTGGAAAACAGTATGGAATTTCCTCAGAAAACTAAAAATGGTACTGTCTTTTGACCAGCAATTTTTCTGCTGGGATTATATACTAAGAACCCTGAAACACCAATCCAAAAGAACCTATGTAGCCCAATGTTCAAAGCAGTACAATTTACAATAGCCAAGTGCTGGAAGCAACCTAAGTGACCATAAGCAAATGAGTAGATCAAAAAACTATGGTACATTTACACAACAGAATTCTACAGAGCAGAGAAAAAGAAGGAGCTTATACCCTTTGCAACAGCATGGATGGAACTGGAGAGCAAGCCAAGTGAAATAAGCCAGGCAGTGAGGGACAAATACCATATCTTTAACTGGAACATAATCGACAAAAGAAAAAAGCAAGCAAAATATAATCAGAATCACTTAAATAAAGAACAATCTAACAATAACCAGAGGGGAGGGGAGAGGGGACAGTGGGAAGAAGGGTTTTCAGGAACTACTATAAAGGACACATGGACAAAACCAAGGGGGAACATGGGAACAAGGCAGAGAGGCAGGTTTGGTGGGGGTGTAGAGGAGGGGTGGGAGAAGATATGGATATCTCTAGTTGAACAATAATAAAATAATTTAAATTAAAATAAATAAGTGAAATGAAATACCCCACCCCCCCAAAATGGGCAGACTTGAACAGACACTTCCCCAAGGAGGACATATAGAGGGCCCAGAGACATAGGAGAAGATGCTCAGCATCACTAGCCATCAGAGAGATGAAAATTAAAACTACAATGACATACTAATTCATAACAGTCAGAATGGCCATCATAAACAAATCAACAAATAAGTGTTGGAGAGGATGTGGAGAAAAGGGGCCCCTTGGGCACTGTTGGTGGGAATGCAGACTGGTGCAGCCACTGTGGAAAACAGTATAGAATTTCCTCAGAAAACTAAAAATGGAACTGCCCTTTGACGCAACAATTCCACTGCTAGGATTATATCCTAAGAGCTGTGAAACACCAATCCAAAAGAACCTATGTAGCCCAATGTTCAAAGCAGCACAATTTACAACATCTAAGTGCTGGAAGCAACCTAAGTGCTCATCAATAAATGAGTGCATCAAAAACCATGGTACATTTACACAATGAAATTCTATACAGCATAGAGAAAGAAGGAGCTTATACCCTTTGCAACAGCATGAATGGGACTGGAGAGCATTATGCCAAGTGAAATAAGCCAGGTGGTGATGGACAAATACCATATGATCTCACCTTTAACTGGAATATAATCAACAAAAGAAAAAAGTAATGAACATATAGTCAGAGGCATTGAAATTAAGAATAATCTACCAATAACCAGAAGGGACAATGGGGGGAAGGGTTTTCAGAAACTACTCTAAAGGACACGTGTACAAAACCAAGGGGGAGGGTTGAAGCAAGGGAGCTAGGTGGGTTTAGCTGAGGTGGGGGAAAGTGGTTGGAGGAAAATGCAGACGAATGTAATTGAAAAACAATAAAATAATTTTAAAACATAAAGCAAATACATTTTTCTTCGCTGCAATGTGAATAAAATCAAGTATTGGAAAGAGTTAAATTTCTAGTGATAGTGCTGTTTGCTCTAAGCTTATTTTCTGATAAAGTCCAGGCAGCTCACCATTCTCCACATTAAAACACATGACATCTCAACCTTGAAGTGAGAAATTTGGGCCATTCATGATAATGAATATATAGCTGAGATGTCCACTGGGGTGAGTCACTTGAAATTACAGAAAAAGTATTATCAAGGTCATGTTGAAATTTTTAAATATTCCCCATTTTACAAAGTCATGTGACACCTTTTTAAAAAATGTTATTCTATTAGAGTTGTCCCAATTTTTACCCCATTGCTATTAACTGCCCCACTCACTGCCAGCTCCCACAGTCAATCCCCACCCTGTTGTCCATGTCCATGGGCCATTGTATACATGGTTTTGACTAGACACTTCCCCTTCTTTCCACCCTGTTTGCCTTCCTCCTCCCCTCTGTTCCCTGTCCTGTTCCTTGTTTCCATGCCTCTGATTCTATTTGGCTCAATTTTTTAAAACTAGATTCCTGCTATAGTTGAGATCATATGGTATTTGTTTTTCACCACCTGGCTTATTTCACTTAGCACAATGCTCTCCTGTTCCATCGATGCTGTCATGAAAGGTAGGAGTTCCTTTTTTTTTTTTTCTGCTGTGTACTGTCCCATTATGTAAATGTACCACAGGTTTTTTATCCACTCATTTGCTGATGGGCACTTAGGCTGTTTCCAGCATTTGGCTATTGTAAATTGTGCTGCTATGAACTTTGGGGTGCATAGGTTCTTTGAATTGGAGTTTCAGGATTTAGAGGCTATAATCCCAGCAGTGGAATTGCCAGGTCAAAAGGCAGTTCCATTTTTAGTTTTTTGAGGAAACTCCATACTGTTTTCCAGAGTGGCTGCACCATTCTGCATTCCCACCAACAGTGCACTAGGCTTCCCTTTTCTCTGCATCCTTTCCCACACTTGTTATTTGTTAATGATGTCCATTCTCATCAGTGTGAGGTGGTATCTCATTGTGATTTTAATTTGTATCTCTTTGATGGCTAGTGATGCTGAGCATCCTTGCATATGTCTCTGGATCCTCTGTATGTCCTCCTTGGAAAAGAGTGTGCTAAGGTTCTTTGCCAATTTTTTAAAAATAAATATTTTAAAATAAATACATTAATTAATTAAAATATTTTTTATTTATTTTTAGACAAAGGGGAAAGGAGGGTGAAAGATAAGGAGAGAACTATCAGTTTGTGGTTGTCTCTTACATGCCCCTAACTTGGGGCATGGCCTGCAACTCAGGCGTGTGCCCTGACTGAGAACTGAACTGGTGACCTTTTGGTTCACTGACTGGTGATCAATCCACTGAGCCATACCAGCCCAGGCTCTTTGCCAGTTTTATAATTGGATTGTTTGTCTTCCTGTTGTTGAGCTGTATTAGATCTTTATATGTTTTGTAGATCAAAGTCTTTTCCAAGGTATTATTAGCTCATGTGTTTCTCATGTGGTTGGTTTCCCTTTCATTTTGCTGATTTTTTTTTCTTTATCCGAGTAGAAGCTTTTTAGTTTGGTGTAGTCCCATTTGTTTATTCTGTCCTTTATTTCCCATGCCCTAGGACACAGGCGACAAACACAAGGCCCGAGGGCTGGACCTGGACCTCCACTTTGTTTTGTGCAGCCCAGCACCTTGTTTCTACCCAGTGGCAGTGCTGAGCTCTCGCTTAACTGTTAAGGAGTAGTTACATTCATACAGTTCTAAAATTTGGCCCTTTGGAGGCAACTGTGAGGTTGATGTGGCCCCCAGTGAAAATTAGTTTGACACCCCTGTTCTAGAAAATATATTGGTGAAAATGTTGCTGTGTGGGATTGAAATTTTACTACCTATATTTTCTTCTAAGATTTTTCTGGTGTCTCAGCTTACATTTTATTCTTTTATCCATCTTGAGTTTATTCTGGTGTATGGTGCAAATTCCTTTGACAGCTCATTTCATTGTGGAAATATAAGTCTTGTACTAACAAGATTTACACTGGTGTCATGATTTATTCATATTCAAAATTTTACTATTGCCTTTAACACAGAATTGGCATCATGAGACATCACTGTGTCTCTGGGGATCAAGCTTGAATGGCATACTCTGTGCCAACATGTGAATGTTCAGATTGGGTGAGTTGCTTTGAAATTGGTATTGAAGTCCCATCCAAGCATACTAAAGTGAGCAGTTAGGTGCTGGAACCAAAGATACATTTGTCTTTTTTAAAAGTATACGATATTACTATAAGTAGATCACAGTCTTTTCAGATATTGATTTACCTAATTTTAACATGTTGTCAAATAGCTGCTTGATGACATTTACCTTTTATCTGTGCCAATAAATTTGAAAGCATCCATCATGAAAATACTCAATTCTTATTCTATACACAAGAACTAATACTGTATATATTGAGGGCAGCTGGTGCCAGAGCCCCTAGTGTTCCCATATTTTCTCATAGTAAATACCCACTACCTGAGCACTGTCTTTGCCTGCTGAAGGATGCTTAACCCATATATTCAAGTATGGGGAGTTATATCCTAGGATCAGCTCCCAGCCAATGACAGAGGGGAGCTGGTAGATAAATAACCTGGTTCCCTCATCCCTCAGGTTCTAGTCTCCCAGATGCCCCCAGTTGGATGGAGTGTCATTTGCTTTCAATGGTAACTTATAATTAATGCACTGGTATTGATTTCTTTCTTCTCTATTTCACTACATAACTCAACTGCTAGCACTTCCTGACAAATATAACCACCCTCAAACTACTTGCACCCAAATTCTTGTCTTAGAGTAAGGTTTTTCTGAAAACCACTACTAATGTACAACATCATATATTTACCTATACTTGAAAGAATTAAGATTCAGAATAAGCATAACCTTGTCATTTAGGGTTTTCTTCTTTGCAAACTTCTCATTTTTTGCCACTTTAATATATAGTGTGTTTTTAAATTAAAATAATTTTTTATTACCAAAGCAATGTGAATTCACTGTAAAAAATTTTAAGAACATAAGAAATATTTGCTAATGATGCCACAGCTAGAAATAACCACCCTGAAATATTTGCATTTTCTTTTTCATTCTTTTTCTTTGAATGTTATGATTTTTTAAAAATAATTTCCATTTCATAAACTTTTTCTGTACTATGACCTTAACAATTCTGTCACACACAGGTCAGTCTGTGTCCTTTCCACTTGCAGCTGGGTATCACTTTATGTCATCCTTGAATAACAGAGCTCTATGGAAGTGGTGCTACAAGACTTCTGATTTGAGGTCATAGCAATGTCATGCACTTTCATCTTGTTTCCTTGGGATACTCAGGAAGTCCAAGTGCCATAGTCTGAGAAAGCCCACAATAGCCCATACAAACAAAGCACATGTTTAGATGCCTCAGCTGAAAGCTCCATGGAGGTCTGAACAGATAGCTAAGATCAACTGCCAGACATTAAGGTGCTTCTATATTATTCTAGCTCCCAACTGCCAGGGCACTCCCAGGCTTTGTATCTTTTCAACTAAGAAGCCAGACACTGTGAGCAGAAAAAAAACCATTTATTGCTGTATGGTTTTGAAATTTATGATCCATGTTTTCTGTAGCATAATAAAATGGTGGCTATATAGCATTACATTCTGGGTGTGGTATGTTTCTATACAGCAATGGTACCTTGAATATTCTTCCATGACCACATTCTTTCTATCTCCCATCTTTGTATCCTTATCCGATTGGCTCAGATAATTACTATCAACCCTATTGTGCTGAGCCTTTTGTGCTAGATACTGTCAGTGTTCCTTGGCCAACTTATGCATAGATGCCTTTGTTCATTTGACCATTTTTTAAAATTTTTGATTGTTGTTCAAGTACAGTTTCCTGACTTTTACCTGCATCCCAGTTCACCCCCAGCCCTCCCCACCTCCTTTCCATTTCCATCCCCCTGCCCCTGTTATTGTCCATGTGTCTTTTATACTTGCTCCTCTAAACCCTTCCTCTTCTCACCTGAAATTCCCTCCCCTCTCCCATCTGGTCACTGTCAGCCTGTTCTCAATTTCAGTGTCTTCAGTTATATTTTGCTTGTTTCTTTGTTTTGTTGATTAGGTTCCTGTTAAAAGTGAGATCATATGCTATTTGTCTTTCACCACCTGGCTTATTTCGCTTAGCATAAGGCTTTCCAGTTCCATCCATGCTGTATAGCAAAGGGTAGGAGCTCCTTTCTTTCTGCTGAATAAAATTCCATTGTGTAAATGTACCATAGTTTTTTGATCCATTCACTTATTGATGGGCACTTAGGTTGCTTCCAGCAGTTTGGCTACTGTAAATTGTGCTGCTATGAACATTGAGGTGCAGATTCTTTTGGATTGGTGTTTTGGACTCTTAGGAAATAATCCCAGCAGTGCAATTAATTGCTGGTTCAAAAGCCAATTCCATTTTTAGTTTTCTGAGGAAATTCCATACTATTTTCCATACTGGTTGTACCAGTCTGCAATCCCACCAACAGTGCCCGAGGGTTCCCTTTTCTCCACAACCTCTCCAATACTTGTTTGTTCCTTTCTTTATGATGACCATTATGACTGGTGTGAAGTGGTATCTCATTGTGGTTTTAATTTGCATCTCTCTGATAGCCAGTGATATGGAGCATCTTTTCATGTGTCTCTGGATCCTCTGTGTGTCCTCCTTGGAGAAGTGTCTATTCAAGTCCTTTGTCCATTTTTTAATGGGTTGCTTGTCTTCTTAGAGTGGAGTCATGTGGGTTCTTTATACATTTTGGAGATCAAACCCTTGTCTGAGGTATCTTTGGCAAATATGTTTCCCCATACGACCATTTTGATCTAATCAATAAATAACCTTACACAAGATAGACAGGAAGTCAGGTGTTTTGAGTAAGAACATTTTCTCTAGAAAAGAACATTGACAAGCTCATATACCCCAATGCATATGTATTTAAAAATAAACATAAGAATATAACAAAGCAAGAAATTAATTCTATTACATATATAGAATAGTAGATAGCTATCATAAATTCTGTGATCATTTTAAAACACATTTGTCTAACATAAAAGAATGATGTCTTGGATTTTTTTTGTTTGTCATGGCTCTTATCACAATGTTGGAAATGCAATGAGCCCTTCTTTTCAGGTTGGTTTTTTACATCTTCAGAAAAACTGAGATGGTTTGAGTTATTAAGCTAAAATTTGTTGATGAATTTTGTCTTTTGTTAATTGATTGTGAGTTTTCACACAAGACCATAATTCATGCATATTTAAAATATTTTTAGTACAGTTTCAAGTTTTTATTGCTTATCAAAAAATGGAAGATCTAACAAAATCCTTGAGGCATTTTTCCTTTTATCATGATACTTTTCTTAATTTCCCAGCTTCAGAATATTATATTATTTAAGTTTCCTTAGAAAAACTTCATATTATCGAAAAGAACATACATTTTCTTGCATCTTAACTGATATCAATCCTCAAATACAGAAACTGTCTGACTTGGGAATCTCAGCCCTCCTTAATCCATTATGGCTCTACTCTAGGAGCCTCATCCTCTCACTTGGCTGAATCTCAGTAACCCCTGTGCATTAGTAATAACAAGTTCCTGTGTCAAGACTTGGAAGGGCACTAGGTTTTCCAACCACAACCTGAAAAGATGCTGTGAAGATGAGGTGGTGGGAAAAATGATTTAATAATATGCCTTTTTTTCTCTGAAGAGGTAAGTTGTAAACTGAAACACAACCCAGAGAAAAATGAATCACTGTCTTCATCTCAGTAAACACTAGACATGTATCCACAACATGAAACTACTGTACAATTCAAAAACATTGGCAGGCACTGGCAAGGGAGAGACCTACAAGGGGGCCTCCAAGTTAGAAATGAAGTGACACAAGCAGAGTTGTGCAAGAACATTTCTCCCACATGATGCCTGGCACACAGCATTGCTTCTGCTCTTGTTTTTATGAGGACCACATTTGTGAAAACAAAATTGAATCAGAAGGGACACTGTATCTTGTCCTGCCAGCTAAAATCTGCTCATTAGTCATTGACTAACCTCAGTACTTACCTAAAGTATCATAGATGGCTCTACACTAACTGACCTTCTCCCCTGCCTCTAAAGAGTGACACTAATTTTTACTACTAACTCTGTGTTCCAAAACTCTTTGGGGCCTGGGAAGCCCAACAGATAAATCTCAGGCCTTAGAAAGCAGTTAAACAGAATTGCAAATAAAAGGCTTAGAAAGTCCTTAGCATCACAACCTTGGTGAACACCATCAATAGGAAAAATTAACTTTCTTCCTTCAACTGATTAACAGAGTTGAGAAAAATTAGTCTTTTTGTTGGAGGAACTAAATGCTGCCATTTCTGTAGGCAATGTATGTTCTGAAGTTGGAAAAGTGTTTCTTTTTTGTACTTACCCAATTTCTTTATTTTGATTTGGACCACCAAAATGTTTGAACTCTAGTCTCTTTGTATCTGAAACTAGGAGTATTACTGAGAAAGGTCATCAATCACTTACAAATTAGTGAGAATTTCAGTCAGCATCCATTTAAATACACTTGTCTTGTGGTAGGCACAAAGATGAGTGAGTCAGGACTCTCTGACCTTTAAGTACAGACAATTATTTTTTTTATTTGTTTGTTTTTGATCATTATTGACTTACTGTGTCTCTTTTTTTTGGAGTGATTTATTTTTTATTTTAATTGTTGTACAAGTACAGTTTTCTGCCTTTTACTTCCATCCCAGCCCACCCCCCAGTCCTCCTCACTTCCATTTCCATCCCCCACTAGTTTTTGTCCATGTGTCCTTTATACTTGTTCCTGTAAACCCTTCTTCTTTTCCTCTGAAATTCCCTCCCCTCTCCCCTCTGGTCACTGTCAACCTGTTCTCTATTTCAGTGTCTTTGGTTATATTTTGCTTGCTTGTTTGTTTGTTTTGTTGTTTAGGTTCCTGTTAAAGGTGAGATCATATGGTATTTGTCTTTCACCACCTGGCTTATTTTGCTTAGCATAATGCTTTCCAGTTCCACCCATGCTTTTGCAAAGGGTAGGAGCTCCTTTTTCTTTTCTGCTGCATAGAATTCCATTGTGTAAATATACCATAGGTTTTTGATCCATTCACTTACTGATGGGCACCTAGGTTGCTTTCAGCACTTGGCTATTGTAAATTGTGCTGCTATGAACATTAGGGTGCATAAATACAGGTAAAGAGGGGGAATGACACACAGATGAGAGTAAACAAGTGAAGTATTAGGGTAGAACCAGATTCTATAGAATCAAAAGCAAGAAGGGTACTTAGAGAAGTTTAAAGGTTGGAATAGAAAGTAACATTTGAGTGGAGCTTTTGAAAACAAGAAGGCTTTGAAGAGACATGAGTGGGTTGGTGAGGAAATAGGCACTACCAGAAAGAGGACAGAACACACATTAGAATGGGAGAATGGGCAGGGCATGCATGGAAACATTCAGGGACTCAGGTAGAGGTGGCAGGCACAGTGGACTAGAGCACTTTGGCAGAGAGTGGACAGGAAGAGAATTGGGGCCACATCATGGAGGCCTCAAATGTCAATGAAATTTTAAAACATAGTTGATGGAAAGCCATTACAGATTTGGGGTGACAATCTGACATGGTGAGGCCTTTGCTTTGCTAAAAGTAGCATTGATGGCCTCAGGACTGGTGAGACGGGTGAGACAGACAAAGTATGAGCTGATTCCAAAAGTTGAAGTGTAAACAAGGCTTAGGAACTAGAAATTAAAAGGTGAGAAGAAAATTGAGAGGCATTTTTCACTTGGGCTTATTTGCAACATAAACAACATGTATGCAGAGAACAAAGTGGGCAGAGGAGAAAGGTTTTAACTCAGATGATTTTATTTCTAAATATGGGATCAGGAGATTACTGACAATAAAAGAAATTTTGGCATTCTCTTCAGCTGCAAGTAAAAATATAAGCATCTACAAATATCTGGTAAGAACACTAATAAATATTTATCTCCTTATTTTTTTTATTTGAATGATATTTTATTGTTGTTAAAGTATAGATTTCAGCCTTCCCCCCACCCCTCCAAAAGACCCAGACCTCCCCACCTCCTTCTTCTGTTTCCACTCCCCCTTGTTGTCCATATGTCCTTTATAGTTGTTTCTGCAAATGCTTCACACTTTTACCCTATTATCCCCTCCCCACTGCCCTCTGGCCACTGTCACCCTGTTCTCTATTTCAGTGTCTTTGGTTATATTTTGCTTGTTGGTTTTGTTGTTTAGGTTTCTGTTAAAGGTGAGATCATATGGTATTTGTCTTGCACCGCCTGGCTTATTTCACTTAGCATAATGCTTTCCAGTTCCATCCATGCTGTAGCAAATGGTAGGAGCTCCTTCTTTCTTTCTGCTTCATAGAATTCCATTGTGTAAATATACCATAATTTTTTGATTCATTCATTTACTGATTGGCACCTAGGTTGCTTCTTGCACTTGGCTATTATAAATTGTGCTGCTATGAGCATTGGGGTGCATAAATTTTTTTTGATTGGTATTTCAGCCTTCTGAGGATATATCCTAGCAATGGAATGGCTGGGTCAAAAGGCAGATCCATTTTTAGTTTTCTGAGGAAATGCCATACTGTCTTCCATAGTGGTTGCACCAGTCTGCAATCCCATCAACAATGCACCAGGGTTCTCTTTTCTCCACAACCTTTCCAACATTTGTTTTTTGCTTTGTTTATGATGGCTATTCTCAATTGTGTGGAGTGGTATCTCATTGTGGTTTTATTTTTATTTATTTATTTATTACATATTTTTATTGTTCTTCAAGTAAAGTTTTATATCTTTTCCCCCCACCCCTCCCCACAACCCCAGTGCTATCTACATCCCTCCCTGTTTCCACCCACCCTTGTTATTGCCCATGTGTCCTTTATATTTGTTCCTGCAAGCCCTTCACCCTTTTCCCATATAATCCCCTCCCCTCTTCCTTCTAGTAACTGTCATCCTGTTCTCAATTTCAGTGTCTTTGATTATATTTTGCTTGCTTGTTTATTTTGTTGATTAAGTTCCAGTTAAAGGTGAGATTATATAGCATTTGTCATTCACTGCCTGGCTTATTTCACTTAGCATAAGTCTCTCCATTCCCATTTATGGAGTGTCCCAAAGGGTAGGATCTCCTAATTTCTTTCTGCTGCATATAATTCATTGTGTAAATATACCCTAGTTTTTTATCTATTCATTTATTTATGGACACCTTGGTTGCTTCCAACACTTGGCTATTATAAAATGTGCAGCTATGAACATTGGGTTGCATAGTTTGTTTTGGATTTCCTATTTTAGGGTTCTTAGGATATAATCCAGCAGTGGAATTGCTGGGTCAAAAGGCAGATCCATTTTTAGTTTTCTGAGGAACTTCCATATTGTTTTCCATAGTGGTTGTAACCCTCTGTAATCCTACCAAAGTGCACTAAGGTTCCCTTTTCTCAACGACTTTTCCAACATTTGTTTGTTACTTTGTTTATGATGGCCATTCTCAATAGTGTGGCATCTCATTATAGTTTTCATTTGCATCTCTTTGATAGCTAATGATACTAAGCATCTTTTCATATCTCTCTGGATCCTCTGTATTTCCTCCTTGGAGAAGTGTCTGTTCAAGTCCTTTGCCCATTTTTTAATTGCGTTGCTTGTCTTCTTGGAGTGGAGTCTTGTGAGTTCTTTATACGTTTTGGAGATCAAGCCCTTGTCTGAGGTATCATGGACAATTATGTTTTCCCATATGGTTGTTTCTCTTTTTATTTCAATACTTTTTTTCTTTAGCCATGCAGAAGCTTTTAAAAAAAATTCTATGAAATTCCATTTGGTTATTCTTTCCCTTATGTCCCTTGCTCTAGAGGACGTATCAGTGAAAATATTGCTGTGTGAAATATCTGAGATTTTCCTGCCTATGTTGTCTTCTAGGATTTTAATGGTGTCACAACTTATATTTAAGTCTTTTATCCACCTTGAATTTATTTTTGTGTATGGTGTAAGTTGGTGCTTGAGTTTCATCTTTTTTGCATGTAGCCATACAGCTCTCTCAGCATCATTTGTTGAAGAGGCTATTTTTCTTCATTTTATGCTCGTGCCCCCTTCATCTAATATTAATTGACCGCAGAGACTTTGATTTATATCTGTGCTCTCTGTTGTGTTCCATTGCTCTGTGTCTGTTTTTATGCCAGTATCAGGCTGTTTTGATTACAGTGGCCTTGTGATACAGTTTAATATCAGGTATTGTGATCCCTCCTACTTTGTTCTTCTTTCTCACAATTGCAGCAGATATTCAGGGTTGTTTATTGTTCCATGTAAACTCTTGAAGTGATTGTTCTATATCTGTGAAATATGCCAGTGGCACTTTAGTAGTGATTACATTGAATCTATAAATTACTTTGGGTAGTATAGACATTTTGATGATGTTAATTCTGATCCATAAACATGGTATATGTTTACATTTGCATGTGTCTTCCTTGATTTCTTTCTTCAGTTTTGTGTAGTTTTGTGGTACAGGCCTTTTACCTCCTTGAGTAGGTTTATTCCTAGGTACTTTATTTTTCTTGTTGCTATATCAAATGGGATTTTTTCCCGAATTTTGCTTCTGGTGTTTTATTTTTGGTATACAAAAATGCCTCTGATTTCTGAATATTGAGTTTGCATCCTACTGTTTTGCCAAATTCATTTATTAAGTTGAGCAGGGTTTTTTTTTTTTTCCCCAGAGACTGTAGGGTTTTCTATGTGAAGCGTGCTCTCCTAGCTGGCAGTGTGCATGCGAAACACTGCCGATGGCTTGTCGAAACATGAGAAATAATCATGCACAGAAGCAGTTTTCTGTGGGGAAGTAAAGAACACAGTGGCCACTCTCCAAGTGGGGAGCACCCTGTTCCTTTACTCCAGTGGGTTTTTATTGAGAAAGTAGACACAGTTTGTGGATTCACAGTCTGGCAGAAGGGATCAAAGGGAACAGGTAACTTACAAAGATGCTAATAGAGTCCCTGTTGTGATTCCGGGCAGAGATTGGAGTTTTATCATATGAAAGGACTACCGGTTCCAAAGGTTTCCTGTTTGTGCTTTCAAATTCTAAGTTAATAAGATCCTCCAGCAAACAGATCTAATAGGATCTTGCATATTCTATGTCCCAGGCCTGATTACCCTGGGGGTCTGCCATCTTTGGTCTGAGCTGCCCCTTTTGGCTGTTTGCTTAACCCTGAGAAGGGCAGGAGACAGAGGCAGTCAGGAGACTTGGAATTCTCACATCTGAGTACAAAGATTCAGGCTAAGAGGGGGCAGGGGTTGCTGTTGATCACCCCTTCCTTTCCACAGCCCCTTCATTTCCACAGACTGGTGAGTCTTATTCCACAGGCCTTTATGTGGTCAGTACCTGTCTTAGGTCACCCCTTGATTAAGGAGTCTTACCCGTCATTGGAAACTGATCAAGCATTTAAAGGCCAGGCACAGAACAGGCAGCATTCATGCCAGGGGAATAAGTTTTTGTCTCCTTAGTGGCTCCTGGTCTGGAGGTCTCTCACTCAGCCTAAGTCACAGGGGGTCACAGCTTCCTGAGACCAGGCAGGGTGGCCCTCAACATCTATGTACACTATCATGTAAGGTGCAATAACAACTGTTTTGTTTCTTGTTTTCAATTTGGATGCCTTTTACTTCCTTTTTTTGTCTGATTGCTGTGGCTAGGACTTCCAATATTATATTCAATAGAAGTGGTAAAAGTGGACCATCTTTTCTTATTCCTGATCTTAGTGGCAAATATTTAACTTCTTGCCCATTGAGTATGATGTTGGCTGTAGGTGTCTCATATATGACCTTTGCATGTTGAGGAATGGTGCCTGCATTCCCACTTTTCTGAGTGTTTTTATAATAAATGGTTGCTGCATCTTATCAAATGCTTTTTCAGCATCTATTGATGTGATCATATGGTTTTTATCTTTGATTTTGTTTATGTGATATTACAGTTATTGATGTGTAAATATTATACTATCCTTGCATCCCTTGAATTAATTCACTTGGTCATGGTGTATGATCCTTTTAATGTATTGCTGGATGCAGTTTGTGAATATTTTGTTGAGGATTTCGGTGTCCATTTTCCTCACTGATACTGACTTGAAGTTTTCTTTCTTTGTTGTGTCTTTATCTGGTTTGGGGATGAAAATGATGTCAGCTTCATAAAGACAATTTGGGAGTCTTCCATCTTGATTTTTTTTTTTTTTTGAATAATCTGCTTAGGATAGGGGTTACCTCATTCTTAAATGCTTTATGAAATTCTACTGTGAAACCATCTGGTCCAGGGCTTTATATGTCAGGGACTTTTTAATTATTGCTTCCATGTCACCAGCTGTTTTTGGTCCATTCAGGCTTTCTGCTGCTTCTTAATTGAGTTATGGAAGATTATATTTTTTTCTAGAAATTTGTCCATTTTACCTAGGTTTTCAAACTTCTTGTTATAGTTCTTTGTAGTAGTTTCTTAGAATCCTTTGTATTTCTGTGGTATCTGTTGTAATCTCTCCTCTTTAATTTCTGATTGTGTTTATTTGGGTCCTCTCTTTTTTTTTTTTTCCTTGATGAATCTGCATAAAGGCTTCTTGCTTTTGTTTATACTTCCAAAGAACCAGCTCTTGGACTTATTGATCCATAGAATTTTTCTTTTAGTCTGTATGTCATTTAATATTCCTCTGATCTTGGTTATTTCCTTCCTTGTACTTTGGGCTGTATTTGTTGTCATTCTTTGAGTTCTTGTAGGTGTAGGGTAGGATTGTGTATTTGAAATGCTCTGTCTTTTTAGGTAGGCCTGTATCACTATGAACATTCCTCTCAAGATTGCCTTTGCTGTGTCCTATATGTTTTGGGTTGTTGTGAGTTTATTTTCATTTGTTTCCAGATAGTTTTTTATTTCTTCCTTGATCTCATTCTTGACTCATTCAATGTTTAATAGCATGCCATTCAATCTCCATGCATTTGAGTGTTTTTATTTTTTCCCTTGAGGTTGGTCTCTAGTTTCCATCCCTTGTGGTCAGAAAATCATATGTTTTTAATTCCCTTGTATTTGTTGAGGTTTGTTTTGTCTCTTATCATGTGGTCTATCTTTGAAAATCTTCCACATGTATTTGAAAAGAATATACATTTTGTTTCTTTGAGATGAAAGGCTCTATATGTATCAGTTAAGTCCATTTGATGTAGGACATTGTTCAATGTTGCAATCTTTTTGTTGGTATTTTGTTTGGAAGATCTGTCCATTTTTGACAGTAGGGTATTGAAATTTCATACTATAATTGTGTTTCTTTCAATATCTTCCTTTAAGTTTTACAAGATTTTCTTTATGTATGAGTAGTCCTATGTTCGGTCTCTATATATTTACAATGTTTATGTCTTTTTCTTTATGCATTCTTCCCTTGAGTATTATGAAGTCAATTTCTTGGTCTCTCTTTATGGGTCTTTTATTTAAATTTATTTTGTCCAATATGAGTATTGCTTCCCAACTGTTTATCCCCTGTCCATTTGCTTGGAAAATTTGTTTCCAGCCCTTTATTTCAGTCTGTGTAGGTTTTTTGTCCTGAGGTGTGTCTCTTGTGGGCAGCATATGTGGGGATCATGCTTTCTTATCCTTTCAGCTATTGTATGTCTTTTGATTGGAGCATTTAATCCATTTACATTTAAGATGATTATTGATAGGCACTTATTCATTGCCATTTTTGTACCTGCGTTTCTATCTCTCTCTGTCTCTCTATCTTTCGCTCTTCCTTCCTTCCTTTCTTTAAAGCAGTCCCTTTAGCATTTCTTGCAGAGCTAGTTTGGAAGAGGTGTATTCTTTTAGACTTTTTTTTTTTTTTTGGTCTGGGAAGCTCTTTATTTGGCTTTCTATCTTGATGGAGAGCCTTGCTGGTTAGAGTACTCTTGGTTGCAGGCCTCTGGTTCTCATTAGTTGGAATATTTCTTGCCATTCTCTTCTGGCTTGGAGCATTCCATTGATAAGTCAGCAGCTAGTCTTTTGGGGGCTCCCCTGTATATGAGACCTGTTTGCCCATTGCTGCCTTTAAGATTTTCTCTTTGTCTTGGAATTTTGCCATTTTAATTATAAAGTGTCTT
>PVIA01016606.1:0-18296 GCA_004024845.1 Tonatia bakeri | reverse complement strand
GGGGGTGTCTCTTTGCTAGCCCACTGGAGACCCACAAAGATGAACTTTATATATATATATATATTTGAGTGGCGTAAAACTCCTGAAATAGTCTTATCTCCAAAAATAAGATAGTTTGGTGGGGAGACTGGATGGACATTTAACGCAGACCTGCGCCTCAGGGATGGTTTGTGGAGTGGAGTCACAGACTGGCTTTAAGCCTGCTTCTGCTGTGTCTTTGCCTGTTGGCCTTGACCCAGTCTTTGCGCTTTCCTGAGTCTCTGTTACCCCATCTGGAAAATGGGGCTCCGAGTGCCCTGACTGCTGGATTCTCCTACAGGTTAAAATGCAGTAATTGAGATAAAATGCAGAGCAATGAGTTTGGCCCCATAGCTGTGCCTTAAACAGTGGACGCTATGTAGACCCAGAGAAGTTCAACTCTGCCATGCCTGTGCTGGTGACCCTGGAGGTGCTTTGTCCCGGGGCTTTCACTGGTCCCTGTGACCTGGAAGCTGAGACGGTAATTATAGCCCCTGCCCCAGCGGCCCCATGGGGGGCCTGGGGCTGGGTGCAGAGCGGCAGTGCATGGCGGGCTGGCTGCTGTGATTCGAGTGGTTGCAGGGTCACTGAAAGGACGCATCTCCTCGGTTGAGTCACGCCCCGGTGTGGGAGGCTCCGCTCCGTCCGCATTTCCCTCCTGACTCATGATGTGACCTTAAACGAGTGATTTCATTTTTACCTTTCCCCATCTCCTCTTCTATCAAATAGGGTTGCTAATACGCGATAAAGTGCTCGGGGAGATAATTGCGATGTTAAATCAAGCCATTATTATTCCACGCTGGCTTTTTAAATAAAAATGCTTGCTGTTCCTCCGAACCCTCTGAATGCAATATAGAAACATCATCAAGAGGAGATAATAGGGCAAGAACTCTCTTCCCTTTCAAGGAACTCTGGGCCCTGGGTTAAAAAAAGACCTAATATGTGCTGGCCCTATAAACGATGCTGTCTTAGTTGGTCCTTATGGAGATGTGGGAGGAAAGTGATACCCCATTTACAGATGAGAATACTGAGGCTTGGGGAGGGGAGTGATTCCCCTCAGATCTCCCCAAGAAGATCAGCTTTAAAACTATTAGAGCCCTGGCTGGCGTAGCTCAGTGGATTGAGCATGGGCTGCGAACCCAGTCAGGGCACATGCCTGGGTTGCAGGCCACAGCCCCCAGCAACCGCACATTGATGTCTCTCTCGCTCGCTCTCTCTCTCTCTCTCTCCCTCCCTCCCTCCCTCCCTCCCTTCCCTCTCTAAAAATAAATAAATAAATAAATCTAAAAAAAACTATTAGAATGATAAAATGGTTATAAAATTAGTGAAGGCGAGGCCAGCAAACTTTCTCTGTCGAGGGCCAGACCAGAAGTATTTTTGGCAGCCTGGACCTCACGGTGCCTGTTCCAGCAGAGCTGTGCTTTCGAGCTGCTGGTGGCCACTGCAGTACGGCCACACAGGGAGACACAGGGAGCGGGGTGTAGAAATGATAGGATGAGAGAGGTTCATTGAAAGGAATGGGGTCATGTGACTAAGGAGACTGGTGAGTCCAAAACTTTCTCCCTAGAGAGTCCCCCTCCTCCTCCGCCAGCCCATGCTTCACTTGCTGGGCGCCATGAGGCCGTGGCTGAGGAAATGCTTCCAAAACTCAAAAGTGTGGAGGTTATTCTCTGGGGGGGGCTGTCAGGACCCCCCACTTCGCCGGGGGCCACACAAGCCCTCCCGTGGGGCCTGCGGGCCTGCCACCACCCCTCAAGCCCACCGAGGGGTTTGCTTTCTACCTCTGATACGGATGAACGGCCAAGTTCCTTTTCTCCTCAGATCATCCCAAATCAGAGATGACAAGCAGGCAGGGCAACCTCTGATGTAGGACTTTGAAGCAAAGCCCCATAGCAAAGGAGAAAATACTCCCCCAGAATCCATCTGACGTTACTCAGCAACTTGTGTATTTCACAAAGGGATGGAAACAGGGTTCCTTAGGAAACTCAGGGCAGATGCGTCTCAATCAGAGTCACCTTTTAACCCAGAGAGATTGGTCAGGAAGCCCGACTCTCGCATTTCCAGGCTGAGTGACTTCTTTCTGAGCCTCGGTCTTGCCCACTTTTTACTGGGTATAAAGACACTCACTTCTGGGTTGTTGTGAGGATTAGAATAATGGGTGGAGAGCTGTAACTTACCTACTACGCGCTAGACACTCTACATGATCGCTTTTTAAACTCCTTGCCAGCCCTCTGAAGTGTTATTATCAGCTTCGTCTTGCAGTGGAGAAAAGCGAGGTGTGGCAGAGTGAGGGGACTGTCCCCACTGGTGGTGAGTGGCGGGCTGGCACCTGCACTCATGTTACTGACCACGAGGTGATCCTGCTTCTGGGTCAGCAGGAAATCAGAGGCTGCCCCTCTCCTCTCTCACCAGCACACCCCTCCTGCCCTGAGCTGCTTCTCCCAGGGATCAGACGAGTTAGACCCTCCGGGGGCTGCAACTCAGATGTCTGTCAGGTGCCGAATGGGGACAGACAAGAGGGAGGCCACAGCGTGGGGACAGCGGTGACCATGCTGCCTGGGCCCCCTCTGTGACTGACTGCTGCCAGGTTAGAACGCAGGCCTGATGTCTCCAAGGCTTTTGATTTTTTTAACACAAGTTGGAAATGGAGCCTTTTAAAATGTAAAAATCTGCCAATTTTAAAACATTGGCAGCAATTTAAAAAACAATCCCTTTGTGGATCAGAACACCCAGCACCCACCTGCTGAGTTTATCCTGCAGGCTGCTGGTTCGTACCTCCGGACCCTGTGCTGGGTGGGGAGGAGGAGGCCAGAGGCCTCAGCCCCACCTGACCCTGCCCGACCCCCAATTTCTGCTCCCTTTTCCTGAGAAAAAACGTAATTACGTGGTAGAGCCAGCACAGGTGACTGGGAGCTCAGAGGGGGACACCTAATCCAGGCAGACTTCCTGAAGGGGGCACCCAAGGCTGAGTTTTGAAGAACAAGGGGGAGTCAGCCAGGCAAGAGGGTGGTGGGAGTAGATGAGGGGGGTAAGAAAGGCATCCCGCACGGAGGGAACCATGTGTGCAAAGCTAAGAAGATGAGATGCTTGTTTTGGGGTGGCAGGGGGTGTAGTCGGGCTTGGGTCAGTGCTATGCATTTGCCGGGGAGGGGGGGCCTTGGACAGATGTCACAAACTCGCGGTGCCTGCATTTCCTCCTCTGCAGAATGGGGCGACTGTGAGTCCCAGCCTCATGGGGCTGCTGGAAAGCCCTCTCACATTAGGATGCCTCTGGCACAGGTCCTGGCTTGCAGTGAGCCCTGGGCAACGCCAGCCCCTCTCAGTAGGATAGCCTGCTGGTTGCTTCTTCAGGGCGGGCTTCCTCTCCAAGGATGTAAGGCAGGGCAGCAGTCATTACTAGCAGTTCAGAACTGTCCTCTGGCTGCTGTGTGAGAGGTGTCTTGGAGGCAACGGAAGGCAGCCCAGTAAGACTGCCCGGGAGCTAGGAGGGGGCTTGTAGGGACCCCTGGAGGTTGAAGCAGGAGGCTGGGGGTGTGGGGTGGATTTGAGGGGCTGGGACAATGCACCTCAGTTGTGAAGGGGAGCTCTGGAGCCAGACTGCCTGGGCACAAATCCCAGCTGGGCCACTTACTAGCATGGAGTCCTGGTAGGGGTCTCAACCCAGTTTTCTCATCTGTAAAGAAGCAGGACAGGAGTGCCCACACCCTGGGTTACCGTGAGTGGAAGGGAGTTCATCCTGAGAATTGTGCAGAACGTCTTGAGTGCTTACCGACCATCAGACCAGGTAGAATTATTATTATTAAATATAAAGCTGAATGGTGAGAGGACAGGAGGCTGACACTGTTTTTGCCCAGGACAAAGATCTCAAATCAGGCCTCCTCCTGCAGCAGCCGCTGTGTGGGACGCCTCCGGCCAGGAGTGAGCGGGTGGGGTAGGCTTCCTTCCCCAGCTGGTTAATGCACTGCTAATCTCGTAATAGGCCAGCCCAGCCTCTGCTGGTATCAGGGAAAATAGGAGCCGCCTTATCTGCACACGAGGGCACAGCTCGCTTGCCTGGAACCCAGATCCGCTCAGCAGCTGGTGGAGAGAGAGAAACTCCAGGGCAGGAGGGAGGCACGGGATGGACACAGGCCACCTGCCTCCGTTTTCTTCTCTGAGCAGACCTTGCCCTGCCAGAGAGAGGCAGCCGGCCCTGAGTTCTCACCTTTAATTGCTCTGCAGCTTTAGGAAATTTACCAAGCCTCTCTGAGCACCAGTTTTCTCACTCACAAAGCAGGGACAATGATGCCCATCTCTCAGAGTTGGCGGGTGGGCTGAGGACAGTGTACAAGTCAAAGGCCTGTGCATAGGGCCCTCTGGCCCTCACAGAGGGTTTGGCTGTCAGAGTCAGCTGCTGTAGACATTGCCATCATGAAGGGCACGCATGTGGGGAGTCAAACAGGATGGCCTTTCACCCCGGCTCCCACCTGCTGAGGGATGAGCATTTCATTGAACTGGAAGTGCCGCTTCCCTGGGGAGGAATGAATGAGACGATGGATTTAGGGGCTGAGCTCCAGGCCTGGAGCACAGTAGGGGCTTCATAAATGGTGGCTGGACCACTATCAGGCATGCTTTGATGCGGGAGCCTACTGGGGGTTCTGAGCAGGGAGACCTGCCCTGGGCTGCAGCGTGGGACTCCAGGGCCATGTGTTCTAAACCCCTGAACACAGGAGCAGATGGCAGTTTGCAGGATAGGGGCCCTTGGAGGAGGGAAGGAGGACAACCACCCCGGACAGTGGCGTTAGAGGTGTCAGGCTACAAGGGCCGGGCAAGAAGGAGCAGGGAACCCTGCCCTGGGTGGGTGACTTAGGGGAACTTCCCATTTCCAGTTGGGAAAACTGCCTTGTGCCCCCATTTGAATGGCTTGGGTCTTGAGATTTGGCTTACAGAAAGTTAACTATGAAAGGGGCAGCTTTTAACAGACTCTTGTGAACATTAACTCACCTGCCTGGTACTTGGCACTGGCCTCCTCTGTGCTGTCCAGGTCGTAGGTGCTGGGATACAGCAGACACTGTGACCAATAGCATCCGTGCCCTTACGGAGCTGACATTTCAGTGGGGAAATGATATCAAACCAATGAACATCGAATGATAGGACAGCATGAGGTGGTGATACCAACACAGCAGGGTGACACGGGAGAGACCAGAGCACTTGAACACAGGGCTCAGCAAACCCACCCTGGTGATGGATGTCGAGTCCATTTGATTACAAGAAGGAACAATCCTTGGGGAGCTCAGGGCAGAGCCCTGCAGACGGGGGCACAGAAAGCTTCAAGGCGCTGAGGGAGGGGCCAGCACAGCACTTTTGAGGAGCACAGGAAGGGTGTTACAGGGATGCAGACAAGACACAGCTGCTGCCTGCATGGAACCGAAGTCTGGATCTCACACAGCGAGCCACCACATACTGGAATGTTTTGGTGGAAGGGGCACAAGTTATTCGGGTAACACAAAGGAGGAGCTTCCCATGTAGCCTAGGGGATCGGGGAGAGCTGCCTGGGTGAGCTGATCAGGGTCTCGTCAAGGACCTAAATGACAGGCAGCCGAAGAGGAGAGGAAGGGATGTGCAAAGGCCCAGAGGTGGCCAGGGTCTGGTAGAGTCACTGCAGTGACTGCCAGTGGCTGGACGTGGCTGGGACCCTGAGCAGACGTGTTGGGACAGAGGGGTGAGAAAACATGGAGCTATCGCCAGAGTGAGTAGAAGTGCTGGGTGGAAAAGGCAAATTCCAGAGGCCTCACATAGCAGAAAGGACTGGCCCGCTGACCGCCTGGGCAGCAGGGGACAAAGGCAGGTGATGGGAGCCTCGGAGAACTTGGAAAAGCAGATGGCTGAGTGTCTTCTGGCTTGGTGGGTAGTCAAAGTGCGTTTCGAAGGATGACTGACTCCAGCCAAGTCCTGGCTTGTCCACCGCCCCACTGTGCACCCTCCCAGAGAGTGTCCGCAATCACTCCCCCTCTCTGAGCCTCAACTTCCCCATCTGTCCAGTGGTACAACCTACCCACAGAGTCGTTGTGCAGATTAAATGGGAACTGTAGGAAAACTCCTAGCACATAGCAGAGGCACCCAATGAGTGTTCACTCCTTTTCTTGACCCTTGGCCTTGGGCACCCACTGTGCCCCTCTGGGCCTCTGTTTTGTCATCTGTAGAGTGGGAAGCGGAGTGCTTGCCTTGGGTGTTTCAGTGGGAGTTGATGAGGTGACTGCAGACTCAACACGCCCCCCAGAGGGTAGGCAATCTCAGATCTCACTATCTTCCCATTCTCCCTCCCCAGCAGGAAGAACCCAGACGGCATGGCGTGGCAGGGGCTGGTGCTGGCTGCTTGCCTCCTCGCACTCCCCTCCGCCACGGCAGACTGCCTGTCCCACTGCTCCTCGTGTGCTGTGAAGACCCAGGATGGGCCCAAACCCATCAACCCCCTGGTAGGTATCAGGCAAGGCTCCTGGGCCCCCAGGAGGGTGGAAGGGACCGTGCGTGCGGAGCCCACAGAGGGGAGAGGGCAGGCCTGGGCAGTGGTCTGCCTGTCTTGCAGACTCGTCCCCTGTGTGCAGGGCACGTCCTGCTCCGTGGCCAGCCTGGGAGCCAGGGGCTGCTGTTTTCTAGCTCCTGTTTCCTCTCCACACTTCACCAGCCTGGGCTGACTCGGGTCGGAGACAGAGACTCGGGTTTCCAGGGAGCCTGGTGCCTGGCAAAAAGGAACAGCGCTCATGAGGCATGCTGACTTTGGGAGTCAGCAGCCTTAGAGTAACTTTTCAGGGCTTCTTACCACTGGGCTGAGGGGCACCTCCAAATCTGGTCACCTCCACGGGAGGAGCTCTTTCCTCACCTCTCAATGCCAGGACCTGGTTGATGGATCCAAGCCTTGACCTCTCTCCTGGGTCATGGCGTCTCTTGGCCCAGCCTAACTGGCTCTGCTTTGAGTCACGCTTCCCCACGTTCCCATCCTGTGACAGCAGGTAGTCTGGAGCAGAGCTGCCAAGGGCGTGGTGGACAGAATGCAGCCTTGGTTCTGCTGCCTTCTAGTTCCATGACCTTGGAAGCTTCTCTCCAAGTGTTAGTTTCCTCATCTGCAAAATGGGGGTGATTCCATGAAATGGTGATGCAAAGTGTTACATTCACAATTCTGCCACTCTTTGCTGAGATGAGCACAGCTTGCTGGGTGCTGCCCACACGTGATCCCAGGAGAGAACAGGGGTTAAGCAGGAGGACTCATGACGCTAGACAGCCTGGGCCCAAGTTCCAGAGTGGTGTTGTGTTGTCATTGTCATCACCATCACTATCACCACCATCATCAGCATGTTTTAATTCTCCCTATATTCCTATGCACTAGACAGTGTTGTCCCCTAGATTTGACAAATGTCCCTTCAGGTGCTCTATCCACCTTTCTGTATTGCTTCTGTCCTGCTCTATGACGTGTCTGCAGCATCCTCCACACCTAGGAAAGGTTGGGAGAACCAGCCACTCCCTCTGGGGTCAGGAGTGGAAGACATGGCTGAGCTCAGCAGAGCACTATGGGAAGACCTGACTTCCAATTTTGGCATTGCCACTGTGGCCTATGCCCCAGGGAAAGCTGTTTCATTTTCCCACATCTGTTTCCTCATCTTCCACTGGGGCACAAAGTCACCTACCTTTATTCACCACTGGAAATATTCAAGTGGGTAGCCTGGGGCTCAGGGATCACAGATTATTTTGATTTTCTCAGACATTGGATAGAAGATTTTCTGGGGCGGTGGGTACATGTGCTTTGACCATTTGATGGCAGTGACATTACTACTGTGGTCCTTTGCAGATTTGCTCCCTGGAATGCCAGGCTGCGCTGCTGCCCACTGAAGAGTGGGAGAGGTGCCAGGGCCTTCTGTCCTTCTTCGCCCCCTTCCCTCTCGGGCTCGGTGGGAAGGAAGTCCCAGAGAGCAAGGCAGCTTTGGAAGAGGTCTACGGCGAGCTGGCCAAGCACAGGGGGCCCTACCTGAAAGAGCTGGAGAAAAACAGATTCCTCCTCAGCCTGCCAGCAGAGGAGAATGCTCTGAGCAGGAGCCTGGCAGAGAAGCTCAGGGGTCTCTCTGGCATGTTGGAGGAGGGGTCAGAGTCGGAGCTGATGGGGGACACCCAGCTGAATGATGGCACCTTGGAAGCTGGCACACTGCATTCTGATGAGGAGGACCCAAAGGAGCAGGTCAAACGTTATGGGGGCTTCTTGCGCAAATACCCCAAGAGGAGCTCCGAGGTGGCTGGGGAGGGGGTGGGGGAGGGGGATAGGGTGGGCCACGAAGACCTGTACAAACGCTATGGGGGCTTCCTGCGACGCATCCGTCCCAAGCTCAAGTGGGACAACCAGAAGCGCTATGGAGGTTTTCTCCGGCGCCAGTTCAAGGTGGTAACTCGGTCTCAGGAGGACCCCAGTGCCTACTCCAGAGAGCTTTTTGATGCTTAAACACCTGCCCGCCATGGAGGTGAGTCAGGAGCTCCCCCAGATTGGAGTGCACTCATCCTTCCTCCTTATGTCCCCTGTCCCCACGCTCAGCTCGACATTGTCGACAGTGCACCCATGCCCAGCCTGCCTCTCCTCTGCCTGGGGTGCAGTGTTTGTCGGGGCCCGTGAGCCGGGAGGATGGAGGTCCCCCCTCAGTGGGCTTAGTGCTCGGCTCAGACCCTAGACCTCTAAAGCCGCTGCTTTTCATATCAGTCCCTCCACCCCATCCATGTGACTCCCCGGTTCCAGAAATCCATGCTGATTTCTTCATCTCTCTACACCTGTTTCCAAGCTTGGCTGACCACATGCTCCTCTCAGAAGAAAAATGAGCATAACTCCCACGCAGATACAGTCATTTAGATGGTATATATGTATCCTAAAACATAGAAAAGGTAGAAATGTAAAATAAGAGAAATAAACAATAGACATCCTAATATTTTATTCCCAAGCCTCAAAGGATCTCCTGTGCGCCCCACTTTGAAGACTGTGCTTTAGGTGAAACGCTCAAACCCGGCCTTCGATTGGAGCAGGAGTTCCTGCAGTAGACAGTTCAGTCTTCTAGTAGATTGAGTGTTGGCGTGTTTGAGTTTTCATGGTTTAGAAACACATCTCGAAGAACCGAGTTTCTGGACCTGCGCCCATGTCGGTACCCTGGACAGCGCCCACGTCTCCCGGGAGAGGAAAGACGTAGTAACAGCCCCTTCCCTAGATGGTTGCGGAGAGCAGCTCTCCCGCTGAATGCCCAAACGATCAAGCAGGGAGCAAGGCAAACCAGTTTGTTCTGTGCAACAAACTCAGAATGTGGACCGGTTCCCTCAGCCCTCATCAAACTGATTAAACGGAGCGGCGTCACACTCCTGCCCCGGGACGAACGGGAGCTGAGCGGAGCCGATGAGGTTAAGTGCAGCCATGTTCTTGAGCAGCTGAATCTGCTGCCGGGAGTCCAGGCCATCTGGCGGAACATATGCAGTGGGCATTGCGCAAGGGAGTCACGGAGCAGCAGTGAGAGAGCGAAAAGGCCCTCCTCCCCCTCATGGCAACTCTTCCCTCTTAATGTCAAAATATTAATAAAGCCAGAAGAAGAAGGAAATGATTAAGTGTTTGATGACAAATGAGTTCCCTTGCTGCAGGTGCCTCAGAGCCAGAGGCCGAGGCCTCCCGATGCCTTGGTTTCCATCCGAGTTCCCTCTCTGTCTCCGCTTTGCTCGCTTGCCTCGGGCACTGGGGTTTGGTCTGTGGGTCCGGGAGGCTGGGCTGGATAGGAGAGGAAATGGGCTTGAATTTGGTTAATTTGTGTAAATCCTGCTGAGCACAACTGTTATGTGCAACTCCCAGCCCTCTCGTGATGTTCTGAAATGTATTGATTGTTTTAGGATTACTTGGTGGGCTTTATAAAAATCCCATTTATGCAATTTACTTGGAATTTGCTTAATCCTTAATAGGCCCTTGTTATTTCCCACTCCGTCAGTACAATAAATAAAATTGTTGATGGCTTGGAGGCTGTGTGTATGTATGTCTCGGTCCCCAGGGAGTGGAAACACTATTTGCAGAAAAGAGTGCCGGGAAACGAAAACTACCCAGGTGCACGCACGCATGCACGCACACACACAGCTTTATGTTAGAAAACTAAATTTAAGACAATAGAAAGAGCATAGTCCTAAGTGTGAGATCTGTGTGACCTTGGGGAAGTCAGTTGGCCTCTCTGAGCCTTAGTTCACTAAAGACTGAGAGTGCACGCTTTGCAAGGTGGCTGAGAGGATTAGATGCAATCCTAAATACAAAGCTCCTTGAACACAGTAGGTGCTCAGTAAAGGAGGGTTTCCTTCCCTATACTGTCTTCTAGGACTGGCAAAGCTTAACTGCCTAGCCACACAGTGGGGGGAGCAGGGGGAGCAAGGGGAAGTACTGCCACCTGAAGTGTTGGCTGTCTCCTATACCGGATGACCAGGGAGGGGAGAAAAATGCCCCTAGTCAAGGGTGAGTGTGCTTAGACATGAAGAACACTCTAGCACTGGCCAGGTATCTCAGTTGGTTAGGCATCATCCCACTGTGCCAAGGTTGCAGGTTCGATCCCTGGTCAGGGCACATACAAGGATCAACCAATGAATGCGTAAGTAAGTGGAACAACAAAAATCAATGTCTCTCTCTCTCTCTTTCAAACCAATGCAGTGAAAGAAGAACAGGAGAGACTGAGTGGCAGAGAGTCCTTGACTGAAATGACATCCTTCAGTAAAGGGCGTGGATGAGATGTTTTTAAACAGAGCTAATGTGAAAGGGACACGGTGGCCACAGACCTCGTGGGCTCCATTTGGACACGGGCTTTCTGAGTGACTTCATGGACAGCACAGGGTCAGTGAGGGACTTGTTCAGTCTTTCATTCCTTCAGGGAACTGAAGGCCTACTGTGTGGTGGGACTTCTGCTCGGTGCTGGAAATACAGGAAGTTAAAAGGGACAAGGTCTCTTCTCTTATGGAACTGACAGTGTAGTGAGGGAGACAGAAATAAGCAAAAGTGTAAGTGTAAAATTAAAAAATTTAAATTGAAAATAAAAGTTAAACATTGGAATTGTTGTGAAAGGAACAATTGGGATTTATTAACAATAGATAACAGGGGTAGGGGAAGAATCTTCTCAGGGTGCTCAAGAAATCCTTCCTGAAGAGTATTCCGTTCCTGATATTCACAGGGTCATCAAGCTGAGGGGAACCTAAGGCAGGGGTTAACTTCTCCATCTATCTACGCCATGCCAAAACTGACACACAGATAATAAATTTTAACCTGTTTGAGTGATTTCATCGACTTGGATTTCATAACATGTTGCTACTTCTTAATGATTTAGTGTTGAAAAGTTTCATCTTTGTTGGTTTGAAATTTAGATTTCTGTCACTTTTGCATGTCGGGTCTCGTTGCTGCTGTCTGCTGGGCCAGGAGCTTCTCTGGGGAAGACTTTTCTGTTACTTGCAAACAAATGGCTCCTAACCATCTCCTGGGGTTTGAAGAAACAAACAAAAGATCCAATAATTTATTGGTTCACATAAATAAAGACTATAGATATCAGCTTCAGGTAGAGCTTGATCAAGGGGTTAAATAAGGACAACAGGACCTCTCTATTACTAGGCTCTTTTCCTCACTGTGTTGGATTCATTCTAAGACTCCACATGCTTTTAAGATATCTGAAAGCAGCTCCAGGCTACACTCTGCGGGTTCAAGCCCAGCAAATTCCAATCAAAGTTTCATTGCATCTTCACTGGCTCTGATGGGGTCATGTCCAAACCTGAGCTAATGCTAATCACTTAGGATAGACTAACACAATGCTAACATTAGAGACAGGGATGGGTTCAACCCAACTCAAAGTGGCTGGACTAGGAGTGGGAAAGGGGGTGGTTCTACGGAGGACTGGAGCATGGTTCCCGGGAGGAGAATGAAAGGAAGCCAGACTGCCAATCAGTAGGTGTTTATCCCCCAGGGAGTGGAGGAGCTGTGTGGAGAGTGGGGCAAACTGGAGGGTGTGTACTGTGGGAATGTGGGCCCGAGTAGCCAGGTCTGATTTTTAAGAGACTGCAGAAATCTGCATTTGCTTTTTTTTTTTTCAGTGTAGGCAGTAATTTGTTTTTAAAGTATTGAGCAGTTTGGAATGAGACCCATTACTCTCTCACCACTCTTTCATGGCCTCTTTTCTAAATGAGAAACATGTCTTTATGTTTTGTTTTGTTTTGTTTTGTTTTGTTTTGTTTTGTTTTAGTTTTCCCCATATGGTATAGGTTCAACGGTGCTATGTCCTGCCGTTCCTTTTCTGGACGCATTTCACTTGGTCAAGGAGGCGTGCCCACATGCGGCAGAAAGAGCACGGCTAGGGGTCGCAGAGACTTGGGCTCAGATCCCCCCTCCCTGGGGAACTCTGGACAAGCCACAGCACTTCACCGACCCCCGGGCTCCAATCTGTCAAATGGGGAGAAAAGCCCTGAGTTCCCAAGACAGCGGTGAGGAGTTGGTCACACAAAGTCTAGGATGCACGGGCACCCAGAGGTGCGTGGCACAAGGCGCCGCCCCTCTAAACGGTGCTGCCCCTGGTGTTCTGGATGTCCCCTGAGTCAGGTGCACACCCGTGGAAAGGACACAATTCTCCAGGTGATGAGGAAAGGACAAATTTTTTAAAAAATGTATTGACTATAAAGGTAAGCGCTGTAGCGTGTATTTAACTTTAAGCGGTGGCTCAGTGGATTCTTACCCGCTCTGCACCCCTGCGACCACCACTCAGATTGCAGTCAGGAGTGTCTCCAGCGCCCCAGAGCGGGCGTTATGTCCTATGGGCTGTTTGTGGAGATGGAGAGCAGGCCGGAGGGAGAACTGGAATGGGAACGTGGCAGGCCTTGCCGAGTGCTACCCTTTGTACGGGTCACCAAGGCCACTGTGCGGTGACCAGGGAGTGACCAGGGAGCCGGCTGCTAAGGGAAGCCAGCATCCCGGTAACCTTAACGGAGTGTGCTACTAATAAGCACGCGGTTTCCACGACAACACCGCACACCACTGCCAGCGAGGAAAGTCTCGTCGTAATGATCGTGATGATCATAATGATCCCTCGGACCTGATCACCCCTCCTCCCGACCCCAACTCCCAGCCCTTCTCGAAAACTCGCCCAGCGCTGGGGCCCGTCTGTTAATTAAGGGCCCCAGAGCAAAGCCCACAAAAACCCTCGCGACAGTGTTGGGAACAATGGCACCCTAATACATGTCCTTTCTGCATTCTTGGTTCCTGTCCCCTCTCATTGCAGCTGTGGGGATGTGTAGCAGAGGCTTGTAATTGCTCTTCTGATATGCAAATATGCACAGGAGTTGCCCTCCCTCCCGTTTGTCTGCTCTTTGTCTCTGTCCAGGCCCCACTGTGCTTGTCCCCAGGGCTCCCCTCGTCCCTGACCACCTTTGCCGTGACGTTTGCCTTGTGAAGATGCCCACCGGTCTCACTCTTGACCCCCCCATCACAGCAGCGGGCTCCTGCGGCACCCGCCCTGGTGTGGGGAACGGCGGGGTGCTTTCCGGTCACCGGAAAGGTCCTTGTGGCGTTTGGACTTGGAGAAGGAGCCCCGGACGGAGAGTCCGGGGCCCTGGGGACCTGAGGGAGGTCCCATGTCTGCTAACTGGCTGCGGGAGGTGGGCTTTGAATTCTTTAGGACGTGGTTTTCTGTGACAGGACGTGGCTAACATCGTAAGGACTCTTGTCCTTTCAGAGCTGGCACATAACCGTGCTCCACCTCAGGTCCTGAGTAGACACGTGACGAAGCACGTGACCCTCAGTGTCCTCATCTGGAAATGGGCTGAGGAACCCACCCTGGTGGGGAGAGAGGGTCCCAGGACAAGATGCAGGAGCAGCGTCTGGCCCCAAACCTTTGTGTAATCAGTGCCAATGCCTTTCCTTCACAAATTCATCTAATCGCTTTTTTTTAAAGAATTACTTTTTTATTTTTTACGTAATGACACCATGTTTAATGAACACCAAAATACAGATGAGGGCTGTGGGGGCTCCAAGAAAGGGGGAGCGGGAGGTTGCAGGGACCTGGGCTGGTGGTAGGCAGACCACCGCCTCCCAGCACCTGGCCCCTCACAGCCTTTCCACAGTCCGGGGGACAGCAGAGCAGGGGGTAGTATGGAGGACCACTGCCCTGTTGCAGTAGGGGGAAGTGAGTTCTGAAGGGGGTCATTGGCTTGCCCAAGGCCACACAGGTTCCTGATGCTTTCCTTCTCCCCACTGAGGCCTGGCTCAGCAGTGATCGGGGTAGGTGGGAGGAGGGGGGACCAACACCCCACAGGGCGAGCAAGCAGGTGTGCAGAAGGGCAGGGGTGCGGTTCGGAGGGACACTGAGGGGCGGCTGGAGAACAGCAACCCTTGGCACAAGCCAGTTGGGTGTCTGCTTCTCCCCTCTTCCCTCCCGGGTGCCCAGGCCCTCGGGTCGGGTGGAGGGAGGTCAGGGGCAGGAGGGCTGTTCCCTGCGGCACCAGTTGGCCCATCTGCATTCGGCACCCACCAAGCGGGGGTCTGGTGCGGAGCCAGGCAGGCAGGGCGGAAGGGGAGAGGCAGCAGCACGAGGAAACCACGCTGCGTGGCGACCGCAGTGCAGTGAGACGGTGCAGACAGAGGACACGCTGTGGGCCGTGCGTAGGGCCCGTGCTGCCGGTGCCGCGTGGGCAGGGGGCTGCGGAGGGTGCAGCCCTGGTGTACGGACTAGTGGGACCAACGAAGGGGAGGTAGGTAGGGCCCGATGAGACTAGGCGCAACACGCTGAGGAGTCTGGATGGGATCTTGGGAACCAGGCCACTGCAGCGACACAAAGGAGAAATGGGGCCGAGGTGGCGGACACTGCGGGGGGGCTAAGGGGGTTTGGCTGGAGAGCAGGAGGCCTGGAGAAGGCTCCGTGGGTCCAGGCTTCCCTGGGCAGGCCCCTGGAAATGGAGCTGGCTGGCTGAGGCTGAACCCCACCCCGCACCGCCCCTGCCATCCTGGGTGGCTTCTCCAGGCATGAATGCTCGCTGAGGCCCCGTGGAGCCTTAGGTGGGTCAGCCCAGGCCTGCCCACGGTGTCCGGTCCTGAAACCCCAGGGGCTTGCAGGGCAGCGATGGAGAAGTTCTCAGAGCTGAGGCGCCGGTTATTGGGAGTGTCAGTGGGATTCAGGTCCCTGTCGGTGTAGAGAGTCCCCCACCCCCTCCACCTGCAGCCAGGGACTCCGCAGTGGACGGTAAGCGGAGTCCCTACTGCACAGGGCCCACCTTCCGGGCAGCGGGGGGACCAGTGGTCTGTAAGTGGACAGATGGGTCAGTGTTTCAGGGGCAGCGAGTGCCCCCAAGGCAAACAGAAGCATGAGTGAGGGCCAGCGGGAGGTGTCATTCATTCACAGAGGCCAGGAAAGCCTCTCTGCCTGGGGGCATCTGACCAGAGATGTGGAGCAGGTAGGGGCACTGTGGGAGTCTGTCGGAGAGGGGACAGCTTTCCAGGCAGGGGCACAGCAAGCACCAGGGTCCAGGGGAGGGCGCATGGTCACCTAAAGAAGGGTAAGGACGCTGAGGGGGCAGGTGAGCCTGCAGGTCAGGGGACAGGTCGCAGAAGCGGCGGGGACCAGATCACCCAGGGCCCTGGGGACGCAGCACTGTCCCGGCTTCTGTGGCTGCCCTGTGGGCCGAGGAGAGCCCCTTCAATTCCCGAAGTGCCCTGATTTGGACAATGTCATATTGTTGACCTTGCCGTGGGTGAAAAGAGAGTCCTGGGGGGTATTAAGCGCAGGGGGACAGCATCTGACACGGGTTTAAGTGGGTCGGGCTGGCTGCTGTGTGCCAAGCAGACTGCACGGAGCATGTGGGGCCATGCTGTGGCCCTGGCAACCAATGCCACTCTCCACAGAGGCAGGGGGCTGGGACCGACACAGGACAATGCCCTAGGCACCACATTCTCCCCTGAGCAGGCGGCGGAGGGTGTCAGGGCCGCCGTCAGGTGGAGGGTGCTCTCAGGACACTGCCGGTGCGGGCGGGCTGCACTGGGGAGTCAGTGCACAGCAGCCAGCTGGCGGCACCCCCACTCCTGCCCCTGCCCCACCTAAGCCTTGAGAAATGTAGCCCAGGTGGTTTGAGCTTTGAGCTTTTGGGGAGAATTGGGGCTTGCTTTATATAAAAGATGAGTCACTGAAAGTGTATAAATCAAATTTTTGCCAGATTGTACATTAATGCACTAGGGAATATCGTTATTCAATTACCTTATTGATTTTACAGATTGCAACAGTGTCTCTTGCCCATTAAGGAACATTTGAAGACTCAGAAAAGCATCCAGCAGGCTCTGGTAAAATGAACCCACAGTCAGCGTTCAGATGTTGACTGAGCCCTTACTCTGGGCCAGGGCACAGTGGGGCTCAGGACAAGCCTAACCTTTGCCCTCAAGGGCTTTACACTTCAGCAGGGAAGACCTCACAGGACAAATCACTAGGAAAAATGAAGGAAGAGTTTCTCTGGGGAGAAGGTGTGGAGGACAGGGTCCTGGCCAGAGGGGGGTGCTGGGGAGGCCTCTAGGTGTGACTCTGAAGCAGAGATCCATAGGAGGAGCGGGAGTCAGCGGCCATGGGTGCAGGTGAGGGCAGGGGGCGTTTTCTGTGGAAGGACCAGGGTGGGCGGAGGCCCAGAGATGGAAGGAAAGCTGGGGTGGGTGGCAGCCCATGGCGAGAGGGCTTGGCCACACAAGCCCCCTGTCGGCGGTGCTGTGATGGGACGGAAGGGGCTTTGTTTCGAGAACAAGGGAAGCACGTGGAGGAATTCAAGCAACGAAGTGACATGATCAGATGTGCCGACGCGGAGGCTGGTGGAACGGGGAGGCATAAATATTTACACGTGAACCTCCAGCAGAGGAGACTGCTGTTACCTTCGGTTCCATCTCCGAGCTGGCTGAGATGGATGTTCCAGTGTGGCCCCTCCCCGCCTGCTCTGAACATTGGATTGTACGCGTTTCTCACGTAACGCTGTGTGTCTTACGCACTCTTCACACATTTTTTATGTGTCATTTATAAATCTATATAATCATCAGAGTTTACAAACTGGGTATACCATAATTTACTCAAGCATTTCCTGGTGGGGAGAGAGACAGAACATCCCCATTTGCCTGGAATATTCCCCAGATTGTGCCTGAGCTCTGATGTCATGATTAACTGCACCGCTTTCACTGTTAAAAGAGTTTTGGATGACAAATTATCTAGCCAGCCCTCCTGTGGGACAAACATCTGAGTTGCTTACATTGTTGCAAATATTATTGTAACTGCGGTTGTGAATAACCCCGTGATGAATATATTTCCATCGATCAGCTTAAACAAACGGTACAGTCACAGCAGCGCTTGCTAACAGGGGCCTTCGAACTCACCCCGTCGTGTTTCTCAAACGTCAGACCCCTCGTGCCAGCCACCACAGCCACTCACCACCCTGTCCTAACGTTGTTTACAAATTCAACTTCTAAAAAAACTTCACAACTTCTGAGGACGAGTCACTTAAAGATGGAAACTCGACGTTACTACCATGAGTGGAAGCCAGTATCACATTCTATGAACAGGGGTGGCATAACAATGAAGTCAAGGAACAATAATAGGAGGGGCCAGTGCTGGGCTGAGTCCTGCTCCACACAGGAGGGAGTGTCACGCTCATTCGCGGGGATGTGAAACGCCAGCCCCAGAGGGAGGCTTTCTCGTTGACAGAATCAGGCTTCCGAGAGCATTCCCTCCATTTGGGGTTCCCGGTGGCAACGCTGGGCCCAGCATCCTCACTGAGGGCTTTGAACATCAGTTCGTGGCTTTGTGCCTGGAAATGGGTTTGGACTTCACTCCAAGGGTTTTAAGCACGAGTGGTGTGATTATCCCCTGTTTTCATGTAATGCGTGCTGCCCTGTGCCAGCCCTGCGCTCTCATCTGACTCGTGAAGTCCCTCATTCATTCCTTCTGGGGGCTCAGGGCTGGTTCCCTGTTCTCCTGGAGTTCACACTCCAGAGGATGAAACGGTGATCAATAAAATCCCCTTTGAAACTGTATATAAATCAAATGCTGTCAGAACTTTAATTTTATGGAAGGGAGATCAATGGTAATGGACAGATACAATAAAAATAAGTAAATAAACAAAGAACTTTTAATTTAAAAATTAATAGGCTATATTTTTTAACTTTAGGCTTACAGAAAAATTAAAGAAAAGTACAGAGAGTTCCACATACCGCTCACTTTCCCCTGTACACTCCGTTTTCCTGCTGTTTAACACAGTGCGTTAGTAGGAGC